>JAOPUP010000235.1:0-28000 GCA_026873135.1 Eucalyptus urophylla | reverse complement strand
ACCCATATAAGTTATATTCGGCCAAAATTAGCTGGAAGGATCGAATTAGCACTAAATTAAAGGTTTATAATTAAATTGATACGATTAAAAGGTTTAAAATTAAATTGTAACAAATATAATAAGTTTATGATTTTTCAAACACCTTTTTCATCCACATTCCACAATAGTCCGATTATGCCATCCAATAGATCTTTCCATGCAATAAGGCATATTGAAAAAGATGGTCTCGACTTCGATTTTTACCAATACATTAACGAAAAAGCGACATATATTATTAAGGGGAGTGATGTTGGTGTATAAACTAGGGACAAAAATTAAAATGTAAATGCCAAAATAATGTACGACATTCATCCAGATTAGTTTGTACAAATGACATTTTGCAGCCGAATTCTGAGGAATAATAGAATTTTAGTTGAAATAACAATACTTTGAAATTCTGCTCTAGCGACTTGGAAAAAAAAAATCCAATATACAGAATTTTAGGGCTAAATTTAACCTGGCTAAAGTTATTTTAATTTCTAAATGCGATACTCCAAGTCCTGCATGTCATAGGTTTTAATTTATAAGCATAAAATCCATCCCAAATGGTTATAACCTTTTATGGTTGGTGCATTTTGTGATCATTTTATTTTCGGAAATAATTTCCGCTTATAATTAATTTGACGAGTTTTTGAGCATCTGAAGGCATTTGGTCAACATCTAAAATTTATATTCTTGGAATATAAATGCATTTAGTATAACTTTCAAATTCTTTTGTGACTTAAAATCTTTTTTAATTTTTAAATATTTTTTTTTTACATTTTTTTCTTTTCTTTTTGCCTTTTCTTCTTCTTCATCTTCCTTTAGCCGGTCATCTATCTCAACCGTAGCTTGTGATGTCACCCAAATCTGGTGAGATTGAGCTCGCCCATCCACTGGCAAGGCTCGGGTCAATGAGGCTCAGCCTCACTGGGGGTTGGCAACACTTTGGCAAGATCGTTAGCCAGGCCATGGTGGGGACCAAAGAAGAAAAAGAAGAAGAAGAAGCTTGATTTGGGAGTTGTTCCCAAGAACAAATGAGCAACTTTTTCTTTTTCTTTTCTCTTTTTTTGCATTTGGATTCTATCCTAAATTTCTTCCCAGGAACAAATTTGTTTGTGAGAATAAAAACGTTACTAGATGGAATTTTGTTCTTGTTTTGTACCAAAGAACAAAGAATAGGATTAGGCACTATTTGGTACATACGTTACCAAACATGCCATCGGGATGTGTTTGGTAATATTTTTGTTCCAAAGAACAAAAAATGTTTAGAAATAGTTTTTTTATTTTTAAATTTCTATTGTTGGGATTAGTTTCTAAGCAAAAGAATGTCTTTGGTAATTGCATAAAATTTCTATTTTTGGAATAGAAAAATAACAAGAATATGCTTGATACAAGCCTAAAAATTTCTATTCCCAATTTTTTTATTTATTTATAAACAAACTTAACATTTCATGTTTGGATAAAAATGGACTTTTGTAATGATTTAATTGGTCAAGATATTCTAAATGACCTAAGAAAATCTAACATGTAGTTAATCAAAGATGGATACCTGAAAATGACAATAGAAAGTCTCATCGGTTTATAACTCACAATATGAGAAGGTTGATAGTAAATCTTTAAGCATTACAATAAACATGTGTATAGATCTATTGAGAAGAAGAGCACACGTTGCTTGGAGTTATCGAGCTTTCGCGACCTAGCATTATCTCTAAAATAAAACAACATTAAAAAATGCTCATAGTAAAGCCCAAAAAGCTTATTTAATTTTGATTCCAATTTTCATAATAATATTTTTCACATTTTTTTAATGTTAAAGTAATTCTAAACTAGGATTAACATTAAAATTTAGTGAAACTACTCAAAATCTAATTCCTAATTTTTTCCTAAATTTTTTAGATTTTTTTTTATATATTTTAAAAAATTGGTACTTAGATCAGGTCAGAAAACTAGACATTTTGTCAAATGTGTAAAGACGAGCATTAGGTTAACTTGAGCTTTTTTTTTTGTTCTATTTAAAATGACCTTATTTCTATTTTTATTCTCAGAAATAAAGAAGTAAGTTTTTTTTAATTCTCGTTTTTTTAATCTATTCTCTGATTATTGATCTATTTATGGGAAATAGAAAAATTAACTAATATTATCGAACGGAATTTTGTTCTTTTTATATTCCGGAAAATAAAAAGATAGAAAAATAGAGAAATAGAAACATTAACAAATATGGCCTAAATCATTATGCTCCAAATTTGGCATAGATTGTTTTTGGAGCCTCTCCAATACATGTGGAGTTCGTGGACAAAGGAACACTAATCATGCATCAAGTAAGAATCCTTCCAAGGAGTGACTTCTAGCGGCCTTTTGAAAGGGCGAATGAGAAAAATACCTAATCATGCATCAAGTAGGGGTTGTATTCCCACTGGTTAATGTTTTCTTGAGTACTATTTAAGTAAGAATCCTTCCAAATAGTTACCACACATAGGAATGACTATTTTCGATATCTTGTCTCTATGAAGTAGGTTGCCTATATAATAGATTAATGGAATCCATATTACATACACAGTCGATAGAAAATGTACTAGAAAAGTTTGAAATATTTAACTCTACTCTGAACTCAAATTTAACAAGTTGAGTACACGTCCCAAAATCATCCCAAATTTTAGATGATGATATAACATGAAATCCCAAATCTATCTTGGTAGAGTATGCAAGAAATGGAAAAAAAATTGATGAATATTTGTCATAAATGGATATGCTCATAAGAAAATAATATTAACTAGTCCTAAATGCATTCAAAACGGGGCTCCCCTCTCCAATCCTACTTGGCTTTATCACTACATTTGTGTGCAATCCTACAGAATTCTCATGGACTAAGATACCAACGTATCTTAATTCATGCTCTTTTCTTATTCTTTTGAAGCATACCTCGTTTTTATAGAAACACTATCGATTTCACGAATATAAATTTAGTCAATCACGGCAACGTGCTTTTTCACCCCCACAAGATTAACTTTGAATCTTTGATCGAGTTTAAGAAAAAAGAAAACCCAAGAGCGGGGCTACAATAAAAATAAAATAAAAATCCTTGATGCGTCTTCTGGCGTGGCGAGTGAGGCGGGCTTGTGAGTCGTGACCCGTCCACGCCGTTTACAGCGAACCATCTCTCCCCGTCCTCCTTTTTCTCCGTTATTTTTCTATCCCTCCTTTTTAATCGTTTTTTTTTTTTGCTGTTTTTCTTAAAATGGACATCCCAAAAACCCTAAACCCTAGAAGCTCCTCCTCCTTCTAGAGCCTTCCGCTCTCTTCAAGTGCCATAGCCCCCTCCTGCGATCCCCGAGTCGTTCGCCAGCTCTGCCTCCCTCTCCCTCTCCCTCCCTCTCTTTCTCTCTCTCTCTGCTCTGCGACTCCATCACTCCTCCCATTTTCCTCTCGTCTTGCCTCGTCCCCCTTCTTCTTCTGCTACCATGTATCGCTTCGCTTCGAGCCTTGCTTCCAAAGCCAGGTAACTCTCCCAGATTTGCTCTGGCTATGGCTCCTTTTTTTATGGTCTTTTTGTCTTCATTCGCTGTTCTCTCTACGAGCGCGAGAAAACAGTGGAAGCTAATCTGGGTGCGCTCGTCCTTTCTACGTCCTTGCTAACGGAAACAGAAAGGCTCCATCTTTTGAGTGCTAGAACCAGCCCTGGAGTAACCGGACTGGATACATTCTCGTCATATCAGCTGTTTTTCGAAAGCTAAATTATAAAATATGCATTTTACCTCGACTTGCTTTTGTTTTCTCATCAATCTGGCAAGATGCTGAATCTTTTCTAAGTCGCTCCCTTTGCTGATGTGGGCTTCTTGTATTTTGTTTGCTTCTCTGTCTCTCTCCCGTGTCAAAGGATTGCGAGGAACAGTGCTCACCAGGTCAGTGCTAATTTCTTCGACGGATTTCCGGGCATGTGAATCGGCATGAGGTTGCTTCTGTGATTTTCAATTTGTTTTATGTTGCTGTTGCGCAGATTGGAAGCAGAGCAAGCTGGGCTAGGAATTATGCTGCCAAAGACATCAAATTTGGGGTCGAGGCGCGTGCCTTGATGCTTAAGGGTGTGGAAGACCTTGCAGATGCTGTGAAGGTCACTATGGGCCCGAAGGTAAATCTATTTGGCATCCCTGATTTCAGTATACGTCTGGTGGCTAGCTGGAGTATTGTCATGGTAAAATGGTTCGTGGGACTGCCATAATAACAGCTTAAATTGGTTAATTCTTGTTGTTGAGTGAATTCCGAATCAAGGTAATGCAGTGTTGGCAATGTCTTGCTCCTTGGGGGATAACTTCCTTATTTCTGCTGCATAAGAAGCAAATTTACTCTTCAGAGCTTTTCGAAATTTTGTAATTTTTGTTTGCTCAGCTGTGTGAAAGTTTTGAAGCTGCTGACTCTTATGCTGTTCTTTTTGGACATTAATTTAAAACTGGTCATAATGTATACTTGAATAATTCAAGTGAAAGGAGCTCTTTTTTCTTCCATGTTTTCTGGGCGGTGTATACTCAAATACATTAGGAAAGTGGGATCTGGCAATGATCTGTGCTAGTTTTGCTGCTTTTTGATATGATTGGCATTAATAATCATTTGATATGATTTTTTTTGTTTACTACTTGAAGGGTCGTAATGTGGTGATTGAGCAAAGCTTTGGTGCTCCCAAGGTGACAAAGGATGGTGTTACTGTGGCAAAGAGCGTTGAGTTCAAGGACAGAATTAAAAACGTTGGTGCTAGTCTCGTGAAGCAGGTTGCAAATGCAACCAATGATGTCGCTGGAGATGGTGGGATAAGCATCCTGCCTATGCATTGTTTTTGGCAGTGCTTAGAATTTCTTTTCTCATTATATTTGATGCTTACTCATGCCAGTTTCCTTGTATTTCAGGCACCACATGCGCTACAGTCCTCACACGAGCAATATTCACCGAGGGATGCAAGTCAGTTGCAGCTGGGATGAATGCAATGGACTTGAGACGTGGGATCACCCTGGCAGTTGATGCAGTTGTAACAAATTTAAAAAGCAGGGCACGGATGATCAGCACATCAGAGGAGATTGCACAGGTATTATACCCATTGCTTTTTACGATTTTATGCAGTAGCAGTTGGCATCAGCTGGTTTTCTGATGTGGACAGCTTCATTACATATATTGATAGGTTGGAACAATATCATCTAATGGTGAGCGGGAAATTGGTGAATTGATCGCAAAGGCCATGGAAAAAGTTGGCAAAGAGGGTGTTATCACAATCTCTGTAAGTTGCAACATATCACAATATGCATTATTTTTAGAATTTTGTATATTTGTTGTGCTGATGTTTTGTATGCATAAAAATGGTTTGAGCTGCCTCTTTTACTAATTGCTGAGGCACATGGCTTTCTATTTCCTTTTTCTTGTAGGATGGAAAGACATTATACAATGAACTAGAGGTTGTTGAGGGCATGAAGCTGGATAGAGGTTACATTTCCCCTTATTTCATTACCAATCAGAAGAATCAGAAATGTGTAAGCATCTTTATGGATGGTTTGCCTGGTTTATCTGCGATTCTGCAGCAACACTCAATGATGGTGTCTTTTGCTTTGACAGGAGTTAGAAGATCCCCTCATACTCATCCATGAGAAGAAAATTTCTAGTATAAATGCGGTTGTAAAAGTTTTAGAGTTGGCACTAAAGGTACCCAACAATGCACCAACTTCATTTTGATATATCCAGTTAGCCATTGCATGGATACATGTCTGACAGAATGTGCATTTGTTCAGAGACAAAGACCCTTACTAATTGTTGCTGAGGATGTTGAAAGTGATGCCTTGGCAACTCTTATCCTAAATAAGCTTCGCGCTGGGATCAAGGTTGGTAATGCTTTATCAGGTTTTTCACTAGCCATTCCTTATCAATATCATGAATGGGAAGTGCTGAACTTTTCTCCATTGTGTTTCGCTTAGGTTTGTGCTATTAAGGCCCCTGGTTTTGGAGAGAACAGGAAAGCTGGTCTACAGGATCTCGCCAGTCTTACTGGTGGTGAAGTGAGTTTTCTGCTTGATAGGACCTAAGTCTGGTTTCCAATTGATATGATTAAGCATTTTATTCATGTTTTTTATTTTCTGTTTGGTAGTTAATAACTGAAGAGCTGGGGATGAACCTAGAGAAGGTAGATCTTGAGATGCTTGGATCTTGCAAGAAGGTAAGCCAGGGTACCATTTTGAACTAATTTGGCCCCTTTAATTCCGGCATTGCTGTTAGTGACTTCTACTTACATATTGTCTCCAATGAATCTGTAGGTCACGGTGTCTAAAGATGACACAATTATCCTTGATGGTGCTGGTGACAAGAAGTCCATAGAGGAGAGATGTGAACAGGTTTGTGGTGTATTCTTGTCTTTCCTAGGGAAGTGTAGGCACCTGTAACGTCATTGATTCCATAGCTGTTCTTGTATGGTATGTTGGTTGTTTCTTTTGATTGAAAGTTAGTTTTTAACTAGACCTCTTCTGCTTGTGTTGAAACAGATTAGGTCCGCAATTGAGTTGAGCACTTCAGACTATGATAAAGAGAAATTGCAGGAGAGATTGGCTAAACTATCCGGTGGTGTGGCTGTCTTGAAGGTTAGTTGCACACAGAGATGTTCCATTTACTTAATTTCCACTTATAGGGGAACACAATAAACTTTAGTGTAAGTTCCCTGTTTTGATGTTTCTTATGATCTGTGACATGAAAGCTTTACAAATCTTATTTCTTTCGCCTGCACAGATTGGGGGAGCTAGTGAAGCAGAAGTAGGTGAGAAGAAGGATAGGGTTACAGATGCCTTGAATGCCACTAAGGCAGCTGTAGAAGAGGGTATAGTACCAGGTAACCTTCTCTACCCATATTTGCGGTTCAACCTGCATAGAGTTGTATTATGTGGACAAGTGTGTGACGAGGCAGAAATGCAGGTGGGGGTGTTGCTCTTCTTTATGCATCGAAAGAGTTGGACAAATTGCAGACTGCCAACTTTGATCAGAAGATTGGTGTCCAGATTATTCAGAATGCATTGAAGGTCTGTATTTCTTTTTCAGATTCCCTTATATGTTGCAAATTACTGAAGTTCAAAAGGGATGTAATAATAAACACGTGACAGGTTTCGGGCACTTGAGGGAATGATTCATATTTGTTTCATGTTTATGCAAATAACTTATTTTCATTGCAGACACCTGTGCATACCATTGCTTCCAATGCCGGCGTTGAGGGAGCTGTTGTTGTAGGGAAGCTCTTGGAGCAGGATAACCCTGACCTAGGATATGATGCAGCAAAAGGTACTCACAATTTTCCTCCTACACAATTCTAGGATGGTTTATTCTTTCAAATATAGAGATGGGATCTGTTCTCGTCTTATTGAATTCTTTGCAGGTGACTATGTTGATATGGTGAAATCTGGAATTATCGATCCACTGAAAGTTATCAGGACTGCTTTGGTTGATGCTGCCAGGTAAGAGAGTAACTTTGCTTTCTGCGGTGCTTCTCTTCTTTGTTTTGACTATAGCATTTACTCTTGATTTGGACTAGCTGTATCTTCTCTTCCACTTGCCTAATATCAATCTTTTCTTTATTGCAGTGTATCGTCCTTGTTGACGACGACTGAAGCAGTTGTGGTTGAACTCCCTAAGGACGATAAGGAGGGTGCATCAATGCCTCCTGGCATGGGCGGCATGGACTATTAGACTTCATAGACTTCCGATTGATGGTGCATGCGAATTGAACTCACCAATCTTTATAAGGAAAGGGGGAAAGGGTTTTGGTTGGGAAGATGGGTTTATGCCCATCTTGTATGAGTTGATTTTTTTACGATAAATGCGAATCCTGGTCTGAGAGATCGAAATGTAGGTAGGAAGAGATCGATTGTTTCTTGTGAGGAAGAAAATTGTAATTGGATCTTTTACCCCCAAGGATTTTCATCTTCTCTGCCTAATTTTGGTTTTTACGTCTTGAGCCATCTATCGTTTGTCGAAGTTTTGCATCATAATGTTATAAAGTTGAATTGGTGAAGTGTGCGGACAACGGGGAAGATCGGGGGGGATAGCTCTACTTATGCTGCGTTGAGTCTAGCACGGTGGACATTTAGACCGTGGGTAAACTTTAAACATAAGCCGAAGCGGCAGCCCTTGGCTGCTAGCAAGTCCGTAACTAAGGGTAAAACCGAAGGGTGAAACCGAGACGTCACTTGAGCCACGAGATAGATTAGAGTTAGGTTGGAGCCGCTTAAATTTGACTAATAACGTCGATTGGCTGGGTGGCTCTTGGGTACAATGAAGTAACTGAAAAACTAAAGAGGATGCACGGATGTTATTTGGCTTGAAAAGCTCGAAGAACATTGAGTTCGACCAAAGGCCTACTATTACCAATATACTTAAAGTCGAGTCGGGAGGTGTACATCTCATGGAGTCTTACTTGAATATGAAAGGCGAGCTCTGACTTGTTGATTTAACATTGAATACTTGAGTCAACATTTTGGTGTTCGTACAATATGATGTTTCGAAATGTCGTTGTACTTAGTGACTCCATTGGTTGCGGCCCTAGGAGTCAACATTATTTGGCCAAATTTCCTAATTAATGTTGGGAGTGTGCTTGTGTTGAGGTATGGATTACGTTACACATTGAGCCAATATTTAAAGACCATTTGTGTCATTTTTCTTTCCATAAACTAAAGAGCTTATGGTCCTTGAACTTTCGTGGGAGTTTGGTTTTCAGTATATAAACTTCCTCAAGCATTCGTTTCTCTATAGGAAGGGTGTTGCAAATAGATGGTCAAGATAGATTATAATATTTCCACAGATCAGTAGCTATAGATTGACCAGTTATTAAATGACTTGTTTTATCTCCTATGTAATTCGCGTGAACTTCGAAACTTTTTTCTTGATACGCTGGTTTGAAAGAATGAATAAATTCTGCTTCCAACAGATGTTCTTCAAAACGCTCATTGTGCTGCAAACTAGTTTGCATGAACAAATGCAAGCTATTTATACAATAAAACATCTTCTGATATCTTGGAGATGTATTTGCCGCGGTAGCGGGAAGCATTGGATAAGTGGTATAGGCAAATAAAAGATATAAAGCATAGAGAAACTTAGGGCGCGTTTGGCAACGATTCTGTTCTCGAGAGCTGATTCTAACTAGAAATGATTATTTTTGATTCTGTTCCCAAGAACTGATTCTGAGTAAAAAAGCGCGTTTGGTAACTGTTTAAAATTTTTGATTTTGGAATAGAATTGCGTTTGGTACCGTATTAATTGATTCTGTTCCAAATTAATTTCTTTTGATTTTTAAATAAATTTTAAATAATTTCTTTACTTTTTTACTTTTTTCTCTTTTTTTTTCCCTTTTTCTATTCTTCTTCTTCTTCTTCTTCATTTGGCCGGTCGCCGGATTGGCGACCGGCCAGACGAGGGCCGGTGACGCTCACCGGCAAGCCCGCCGGTGGGCCTCGCGGATCTGGCCGAGGCCGAGCCTCGTCCCGGTGGCTAGGTGAGCCTCACCGGCCCCGGTGGGCAAGGCTTCGCGGCCGCCGGCCCGAGGCTCGGCCTCCCGGATGCGGCGAGGCCTAGCCTCGGTGGGTAGACTTGCCTCGGCAGCTTCCTTCGGACGAGACCTATACAACTTTGGCGAGCCTCCAGAAGCGACAGCGGAGCACGGCGGCCAGCGGGCGCGCGAGCGGCAGCGAAGCGGCGGTGGCGGACGACGGCGGGCGATGGCGGATGGCAACCGAGATGATGAAAGAGAAGAACAAGGGTTTTACGTTTTGATTCTTTTTCTGATTCTCGGACGTAGAATCAATTTTTTTTTTTATTCTCAAATCTTGTCCAAAATCGTTCTCGGGAACAAATTTGTTCCCGGGAACAAAAATTTTACCAAACGCGATTCTCGTCCCAAACTGATTCTGGGAACAAAAAATCAGAATCTGGCACTGTTTGGCACATTGCCAAACAGGCCCTTACAAAATATACGTTGTTAAGACAGCCCCGGGGAGAGAGAGAGCACAGCAACCTCCACTAAAAAGCAAATCGAACTATCTAATTAAACACCCGAACTAACATATTGGAGAAAATATTAAGTGGTTTCTAACCACCACACCACTCACCTACTTGGCGTGCGTGTTCCATTCAAATTGCGCCACGTGCCCATGACATGGAATTAAAAAAATTGATCCTAGCACTTGTTTCTCTCTCCTACAGACTGAGTAAAGGACCGACACAAGTAAAAATGAATGCATTGCCTTCTCTCTCTCCTCTTTGTAGAGATGAGATCCTCCTTCACGACCTCTCTCTTCTGCAACAAAGGCCTCCATCTCCATCCTCTCCCTTCCTCCTTCTTCGCCTTTCCGCCTCGTTGTCGTCTTTTCGGCTCTGGCTCCAAAAACCACCGACTGGCCTCTCGAACTCTCCTTCGTCTTCTACTCTTAGTTCGATCCTGATTTCCGGCTCGATACATCGCCAACGATTTTGAAGCAGAACTAGGCTGCGAGGAGGAGGCTGGATATTTCGATAGTGGCACTAAGTTTTGGGGTCTTCCAACGACAGCCGCGACAGATATTGAGGCGGAGGGTTAAAGAGGACTATGGACAACATATGCGGGCCTGAAGATATATGATGTGCTTGAACTTCTTATTTGTCTGCTTCATCATCCACTGGGTTTGTATTTGCAAGCGATGATGCAATATAGTTCCATCCTTCTTTCTTATTTTTTAGTCGGAGCCGTTCTTTTAATATTTTTTTTCTCGTTTTATGTTTGCTTTTCATTTTCTCAACATGAGGATTTTGGAGGAAAAATCTACCTTCCTTGCTCAATGTTAAGAAGTATTTCTAAGCAGGTGGAATCACGGAGCTTGATTTTGGGATTTATACACAAAAATGCTGAAAAGAATTCAGAATTCGCTTTCACTTAGTCTTAATTTTGAGCGGTAGTGATACCGCTGAAACAAGAGCCACAAAGGTGATGCTTAAAGAGGATGATTACTAGTTCAAGTTAATACTTTGGCCTTCCACAAAGCTATTCTGGATTAAAATTTCACCAATGATACATGAAAAAAACAGAATAATGGAGTCATAATATTTAAAAAATCAGAAGTTTATATATTAGGCTAATCACCAATAGAGGTGATGGTGGGGGCAATGTCAAAAAAAGGAAGAGTGCATATTTAAGGAATGCCTCATTGGAGATACCACAAATATTTTTCTTGAGAATATAGGTTAAATTTGTGGGCACGTGATTTCCTATCGTCAAGGATTTGGCCATATAAATACGGTCAAAACAGGGAAGCATATAGTGATGAATCTTCTTCACGTGATCAAGCGTACATGGAAAGTGTACGGCTAAATTTGTGGGCACGCAGGCCCTCACTGTTGGTCAGTTGGGGCCGTTAGCTCTCGGCCAAGGCTCGACAGCCCCGGCCGACCCTCCCCCACCTTTTTGGTGACGGCGAGGGTTGAGCCCTCAGCCATATATATATATAATTATTTATCACGTTAGCACAAAAAATGATATCATTTTGACACTGTTTAGCCACATTAGCGCGCAAAACGATGTCGTTTTGCACGTAACTTGTCGGAAAATTGCAACGTCAGCATTTTAGCCGGATTTTCTCGCTAGTGGCACTTAAGTGATCTATTTTGCTCCAAATTTGAACTTAAGTGTCATTTTCGTAATTTTTGGCACTCAAGTGTCCTTTCGTGCTAGCTTTTGACACTCCAGATTTCCCGGTGTCCATTTTTAACTATTTGAGTTACATTTCCTAAAATGATTCTACTAGGCTGGAGAAGAAGATGTGTTTAGAGAGACATTGAGAATCTTCACACTCACTTTTACTTCAAGGGACTCTGGGGGTGTTTGGTTCAGCTTTCCCAAGGGGCTTTCAGCCCTGAAAGCCCCTTGGGGAAAATATTTGGTGTTTGGTTTACACTTTTGAGCTTGCATTTCCCAAATGCCAGCATTCGGAATGCTGAAAGCCCAAAGCAGGTCCAGACCTACTTTGGGCTTTCAGCATTTTCGGAATGCTAGTTTAGGGTTTAATGAATTTTTTTCTTTCCAATATTGCCCTTACCGATAATTGTTTTTTTTCCATTTCGCCCTCCAAAACACTGTTCATCTTCTTCCTTGGACTTCCATGGACTTCTGCTCAGTCAAGCTTCGCGGCGGTGGGCGGCGCTCATCCTTGGACTTCCGTGGACTTGCTGCTAGGCCAAGCTTCGCGGTGGTCGGCGCTCAGCCACGAGCGGCCAGATCTGGCCGCCGGGGGGCCAGATCTGGCCGTTGGAAAGCCTCGCCTAAGGTCGCGCGACCTTAGGCGGTGTCCGTCGAGCGACCTCAAAAGCGTCGCTGATCGGCGACCGGGCGGGCTTATTTTTGGGCTCGGCGACCCGAGCCGAGCGCGCCGGTCGGCGACGGCGGCGCGCTTTGCGAGGCTGGCGCTTGGCCTCAGCGTCTCGGGGCAACACCACGAATTCGCTCGACCTCGGCCAGCGACCCGGCGTTGCGCGACCGCTTGTTTCGGTAGCGTCGCCTGGGTTGTCGCCTGAGGCCAGGGTTGCCGCATAAGGTTGCGTGGCCTCAAGCGGCTGGGTTGCGCAACACCTGAGGTCGACGCCTCCCTCCCCCCCGCCATCGCCGCTGCTGCCGCCGCCGCCGCCAGCCACCTCCTCACCACCACCAGCTGCTCCCCCACAATTTTCCCCTCACCACGCGATCTCCTCCTCCCTTTTGTTTTCCTTTTTCATTTTTCTTTTTACTTTGAAATAGCTTTGCAAAACATGCACAAAAAATTGGTTTCCAAACACAACTCCCTTCCCAAAATGCTCATTCTCTCAAAGGTACTTGGGGAAATGCAAAGCCATTTCCCCAAAGTTGAACCAAACGGGGCCTCTCTATCCAATACATTACATGCTCTTTGCCTTTTATAGGTATTAAGAGGTCACAAACAAACAAGGACCATGCTCACGGGTCCAAAACAAATAGAGACTTTGGATAATTCGGTCGGGAATTATTCTGGGCGATATAAACAGTGATTGTGAATAGTGATTTCCCTAACATATTGTTACAATACTTTTTCAACAATGATTTAGCTATAGGCCTATATTTTGTCATGGGCATTGTAGTCATAATATGAATCATCAAAGTTATGCATTTCGAGATGTTCTTCGTATTTCTGTTCAAGTTCTGAAAGTCTAATATCAGAGGGGCTTTGGATGACTTGTGTTGTGAGGGCATTCCACATGTTTATGCCGCTTGAGGAGGATGCTTCTTCATGAGTCTTGGAGGATCTTGAAATGTCGGCAGACATGTCAAGGCCAATTTGTTGGTTGAGCATAGTAAGATGTGTCTAGTCCAAGGGATAAGAACAAAAGTCTTTGATCATAGGGGTCTTGAGATGACTATGTAGGATCGTTCGTGTCTGCCATTTCTTGTTCTTGTGATGGTGGTGTCCTTGCTTGGTCCTATTGTCACGACCCCGACTCCATCTCCAGGGTCATTAGTAGCAAGATTAATTTCGCGAAGTCCTAGGCTTGTCATCGTCTTGATTTTTTCTTTTTTGTTATCACGCGCATATGAAAACGTGAACAAATAACTCCCCAAACAAACAACAACTGGAAGATTAGGGCATACATCAAACAGAACACGTTACTTTATATTACAACAATTCATTTACAAGCCCTTTTTTCAACGGCCCATTTTTCTTTTTACACCATACTACAAGTTTCCACATAGGTCAGGGCAAACTCCTATCTCTAACATGACCGCGGTTTCTAAAACTAATGTGATGCTTTCCTGCCCACAAGTTTGAAAATAAGGACTTATTAAGTAAAAATCCCTAATCATCTACTAGAATGACAATTCGTCATCAAATCTAGCATGAACAATATCGATGGGAGATCGATAGCAATATTACTGCTTCACCTCGACCACACATATGTATCCCTTCAATGTAACTTCCATGCATGCTTACCTTCAGGTTATCTATGAACACATCAAGTCAAATTGCAATAAACATACCAGCATACATAAAAGGTTCACTAACATACATCTTGGCTCAACCAAGACATCCCGGCTCAACCGAAGCATCCGGCTTCAAGTTAGGCATCCTAGCTCAACTAGGGCATCTCGGCTCAACCGAGGCATATTGGGAGCTACCTCACCCAAGGCATTGGGGTTCAATCTAGGCATTTGATGCGTGATGGGGTGAGTGATTCAAGAACGGAAATTTTTATAAGGGGATTTTTGTGGTTAAGTGTATGGAGTAGTGTATATGATAAACAAACAAAAAGGAATAAGAAAAGATAGAACGATCTCCTCCCAAGGTATAAAGGCCATGCCACCAACCGAGGATGAGGATCGAGATCTACGAAGCTCACCACTAAGGCCTAAAGCTTCCACCAGCCAAGGATAAAGCACTTCGGGATAGGAGAAGCTCACCACCAAGGCCTAAAGATTCCACCAGCCAAGGATAAAGGGCTTCTTGGCTCACCACCAAGGGGTGATCTACGCTCCAAGGATAAAGAAACCGAAAGGAGTTATCCACTCTCCAAAGGAGTTCACTCAAGTTGAGGAAATCTCATCATTCTCATTCACGAAATTCGTATCTCCCATACATTGGATAGTTTCCTCTATTTATAGGAGGATTTCAGCATTAGGAAATATTAAAAACAAATTTTAATGACCTAGGAACTTAAACGTTCGACTCTTCAGCTACATAAAATAAAAACACCTAGGAACTTAATAAAAAACCATTATTAACACGGGAACTAAATGCCTTTAATCGTCGGCCTTCCACATTCTCGAACCGTTAGCTTTCTGTGTTCTTGAACCTTTGGCTTTCCATATTCTTGAACCGCATTCGTGAACCTTTAGCCTTCCCAGAATTCGGGCTTCTCCCTTGACCAGAAAATAATCCTCCTGAAACTTCATCAATTGGTCATACAAGACATCTAAAATGGCCTTCCATTGATACCTATCAATATACCACAAAGTACCGATAAGTAATTAACATTATTCACTCAAAAATGATCCATCGAAGAACATAATGCCAAACTTCTTTATTGGCTTGGATAAGCATCGATGGTTCTGAGTTGGTTGATGGAGCTACGTGAAGGAGTTATCCACTCTCCAAAGGAGTTCACTCAAGTTAAGGAAATCTCATCATTCTCATTCATGAAATTCGTATCTCCCATACATTGGATAGTTTCCTCTATTTATAGGAGGATTTCAGCATTAGGAAATATTAAAAACAAATTTTAATGACCTAGGAACTTAAACGTTTGACTCTTCAGCTACCTAAAATAAAAACACCTAGGAACTTAATAAAAAACCATTATTAACACGGGAACTAAATGCCTTTAATCGTCGGCCTTCCACATTCTCGAACCGTTAGCTTTCCGTGTTCTTGAACCTTTGGCTTTCCATATTCTTGAATCGCATTCGTGAACCTTTAGCCTTCCCAGAATTCGAGCTCCTCCCTTGACCAGAAAATAATTCTCCTGAAATTTCATCAATTGGTCATACAAGACATCTAAAATGGCCTTCCATTGATACCTATCGATATACCACAAAGTACCGATAAGTAATTAACATTATTCACTCAAAAATGATCCATCGAAGAACATAATGCCCAACTTCTTTATTTGCTTGGATAAGCATCGATAGTTCTGAGTTGGTCGATGGAGTTACGTTGGATGCACCCGCATCATCCTCCTGGGGTTGTTTGAGATTTGTCCTCAAATCTAGAAGGTTTTCATCCTCTAAGTAAGGAGAAAGGTCTCCCACGTTGAATGTTGCTGAAACTCCAAACTCTCCCGGAAGGTCAATCTTGTAAGCATTGTCGCCAATTCGCTGAATAACTTTAAAGGGACCGTCAGCTCTAGGCATGAGCTTGTTCTTTCGACGAAATGAAAATCTCTCCTTCCTCAAGTGAAGCCATACAAGATCGCCCGGTTGAAATTGAGTCTTCTTGCGATGTTGATTAGCTTTCTTCTTGTAAGATTCGTTGGCCTTTTGAATGTTTGGATCGAATCTGCTCATGGAGCTTCTTCATTGGTTCAGCTCTTTTCTTGCCATCAAAGCTCACTTGAGAGTTAGACGGAATTGGAATCAAATCAATGGGTGTGAGAGGATTAATTCCATACACAACTTCAAATGGCGATCGATCAGTAGTATAACTTGGTGATCGATTGTAAGCAAATTCAGCATGCGCAAGCTTTAAATCCCAATCTTTCAATGATTTACTCACCATACCACGAAGAAGAGTGGTTAGAGTACGATTTGTTACCTCCGTTTGGCCATCCGTTTGGGGATGACAAGCTGTGCTAAATAAGAGTCTTGTACCAAGCATTCTCCATAGAGTCCTCCAGAAGTGGCTTAAGAACTTGGAATCACGATCCGACATAATGGTCTTTGGTACTCCATGAATGCGAATAATCTCTTTGAAATATAATTCAGCAATATGAGATGCATCATTAGTCTTGTGACATGGCACGAAATGAGCCATTTTAGAAAACCGATCGACGACCACCATGATAGCATCTTTTCCTCTTTGAGTTCTTGGTAGAGCCACAATGAAATCCATGCTAACATCCTCCCGGGGTTGCAATGGTACCGGAAGTGGAGTATACAAACCTTGATGGAAATGGCTTTTTGATCTTTGACAAGTTGCACACCTTGAGATGATAGCATGCACATCTCCACTCATCTTTGGCCAATAGAAATGCTCTTGAAGAACCTCAAGAGTTTTGTTAATACCAAAATGACCGGCCAATCCTCCACCATGCGCTTCTCGAATTAGCAATTAACGAAAAGAACTCTTCGGCACACATAATTGATTTCCTTTAAAAAGAAACCCATCTTGCAAAGAATATATACCTTGAACTCCCCGCTTGCAATTGTTGATGATGGATGAGAACTCCGTATCTTCAGAATAAAGTTCTTTCATTGATTGAAATCCAAGAATCCTAGAGTCCAGAACCGCAAGCATAGAATATCTTCTTGATAAAGCATATGCTACAACATTAGTGTGCCCCGGTTTATATTTTGAGACGAAAGAAAAGGATTGAAGAAATTCTACCCATTTTGCATGTCTCGAATTAAGCTTACGTTGGCCGCTAATAAACTTAAGCGCCTCATGATCAGAATGAAGGACAAATTGCTTTGGCCTCAAATAATGACTCCAATGATCAAGAGCTCGGACAATGGCATAGAACTCTTAGTCATAAGTCGAATAATTCCTTTTGGAATCGGATAGCTTCTCGCTAAAATATGCCAATGGTTTTTGTGCTTGCACCAGAACAGCACCAATACCAACTCCACTTGCAGCACACTCAACTTCAAATACTTTATCAAAATCAGGAAGTGCAAGAATAGGGGACTCACAAAGTTTCTGCTTGATTATGTCAAAAGCGTTTTGAGCAGCCTTTATCCATTCAAAAGCACCATTCTTCATGCATTCAATTATAGGAGCCATGACGGTACTAAAGTTTTTGACAAAACGTCGATAGAAAGAAACAAGTCCATGAAAACTTCTTACATCGGAAATGGACTTCGGAACCGGCCAAGTCTTCATAGCTTCCACCTTGGTTTGATAAAAAAAGATTCCATCTTTGGAAACCACATAACCAAGAAACACAATGCTTGGAGAGAAGAACTCACATTTCTCCATTTTAGCATAGAGTTTTCGTTCTCTCGAGACATTAAAGACCTGTTTTAAATGAGAGATATGCTCCTCCTCGTTCCTGCTATAAACAAGAATATCGTCGAAATAAACAACGACAAATCGACCAATAAAAGAACGAAGAACCTCGTTCATAAGTCTCATGAAGGTACTCGGAGCATTAGATAATCTGAATGGCATAACCAACCACTCATAAAGGCCTCCCTTGGTTTTGAAAGCCGTCTTCCATTCATCTCCTTCTCGCTTTCTGATTTGATGATAACCACTCTGCAAATCTATCTTTGAAAACACAGAAGAACCATATAATTCGTCAAGCATATCATCAAGTCTAGGTATAGGGTACCTATACTTAATGGTGATGTTGTTGATGGCCCGACTATCAACACACATGCGATATGTACCATCCTTCTTAGACACAAGTAGAGCCGGAACAGAACAAGGACTCATGCTTTCTCGAACGTATCCTTTAAGGATAAGTTCATCGACTTGTCTTTGCAACTCCTTTGTATCCTCCGGATTGCATCGATAAGCTGGCTTGTTTGGTAGCGGAGCACTGGGGATCAAATCAATTTGATGCTCAATACCTCTTATGGGAGGTAATCCGAGTGGCAAATCCTCCGGAAACACATCTGCAAATTCTTTCAACAAGCAATGCATTTTTGGATTTATGGGTCGCTATATCTCACTCTTTTTCTCGACCACAAGCAAAGCAAATACATTCTTTTGTTTGCTAATGGCTCTCTCAACCCGTGTCTCACTCAAGAACAGATTTTCCTTACAAGTGTTTCCCTCCCCAGGTTGATTATTATGTATCGAATAAGGACTCAATGGTAAAAGAGTAATGCCTTTTTGTTCCTTATGAAAAGAGTATGTGTTTTTTCGACCATCATGCATTGCATTTATATCAAATTGCCACTGTCTACCCAATAACAAGTGGCATGCCTCCATAGGAATCACATCACATACAACCTCATCTCGATAGTTCTTCCCAATCGAAAATGATATAAGAACGTGTTTGGTTACCTTGAGTTCATTCCCTTGATTGAGCCATTGGAGCTTGTATGGTTGAGGATGTTTCGTTGTTGGAAGCTTTAGCTTGCCGACAAGAGTTGTCGAAGCAACATTGGTGCAGCTCCCACCATCGATGATCACCGAACACACTTTTCCGTTAATAGTGCAATGCGTGTGAAATATATTCTCCCTTTGCTCTTTATTAGGAGAAACTTCAACATGCAATGCTCTTTGGATGATCAACAGCTCACCATCATCGGCTTTCTCCACAACTTCTTCTTCCCGATCAGATTCGGAAATATTTTGGTCTTCATTGTCAGCCTCTTGAAGTGCTGAATTGATCTCCTCAATTTCTTGAAGAGTCATAACTCTCCGATTTGGACAATTTGCTTGTAAATGCCCAAAACCATGGCACTTAAAGCATTTCCTTGCATCACCTTCAAACTTCTTTTGGACTTCTTTGGAAGGCTCTGCATTCTTTCCCTTGCCTTTGTCTTTTGTCGACGTATTCTCGCCCTTGCTTGACGAAGCACCCCTAAAATAGGATGTCGCCTTTGTTGAGGTTCTAGAGGAAAACCTCTTGCTCTTCAATTGTTTTTCGACTTTTATGGCTAACTTGCATACATCCTCAAAGGACCAATACGGTTGAAGTTCAACCATATAAGCAATTTCTTGATTTATGCCGCCAAGGAAACGAGCGATGGTTTGCTCGGGAACTTCTGGAACTTCACTCCTCATTTTTACTTGTTCAAACTCACGAATGAATTCTTCAACACTCATCCCATGTTGTCTTAGGGAGTTCAGTTTGAGGAAGAGATCTTGCTTATAGTTGTCGGGCAAGAACCTCTTCTTCATCAACTAAGGCATCCTGGGGGCTAGCTTATCCAAGGCATCTAGGCTCAGCCAAGGCATCCCGTTCTCACAAGCAAGGCATTGCCGCCAACATGTGACGACAGTCCTCTTCTTTCATTTAATGATCACATATCATGTTTTGCACAAGCTAGTTTATTATCTTCCATCTTAACCTACACATGAGTGAACCATACAAAATGGACCTGCAACATAAAAATAACTAGTAAGCACATGGCTAAAACTCGATGACTTAGCATATCGCCCTAGCCAATGGTTAGGAATTCTACTTGCCTTTGATGAACCTCGAGCTAAGACACCACCTACAAAGGAAAGGGCGGCTTGCTTGAAGGCTGATGCTTGTTAGATTCCTTCCTATCCTAAACTTAGTAGGAGAAAGGATCTTTGGCAAAGAATTCCTTTTCCATCTAGAAACCACTTCATGTAATTTCATTAGTCCGATAATCTTTTGCATTTGTCTTTTGCCTATCCCTTTCTTAATGTTGAATCTTGCTTATAGGAAAACATGATATCCCTATCCTCATCCTCATGCATTTATTTGTTATACTGAAGATTGAAGCACAAGCGAACCCTTCCTAGGATGCATCTTTCCATCGACTAGCGGGATAATCCACCCCCAAGTGGCAGCCAAGCTCACTTTGTGCCAAACAAAGCACCTATCTCATTGCTATGTCACACAGTAACTTAACAAAGTTGGAAAACTCACACTACAATTTCAAGTTGAGGGGCTTTTGCGAGCTATGAGCTTCATTCAACAGGAGCATGAGGGGGGAACTTCATGTTATTAGAATACCGTGATAGGGGAAGGGAGAGGGAGCCTGTCGTCATGAGGATAAATAGAGTGGCTAAAAAAAAACTCAAACTTAATTCCTAAACTAGGTGTCGAAGAAAAGAGTTTAAGGTTGCTAGTGCTGAAATCTGAAAGCTTGATGCTTAGTCAGCTAAGCAAAGCCTTGCAAGCAACCTGGCCCAGTACGTAAGACACAAAAGAATGAGCGGAGCTTAAGGCATCCTTTTTCCTATGGGGAATAAAATAAATGAGATTAGAGATCCAAAGTAGACTAGGCGGCAAGTTATCGCCATCAATCAGCTCTTTCCAAAGTAGTGCTATTCTATCCTCCACCACAATTGGACCAATCATTCACCAACGTATCTTTGTAAGGAGACAAGAATTCAGGAACTTCTGCCCAAGAAAAGGAAGGGAAATAGATCTTGAGGACAAGTGTTGGTTACAACTTGAAGAGTGCTCGTAAACTCACCCACATAGAAGAGATGGCATCAAGACAGTTGTCTCTTTCCTTAAACAATCGGGGTGAATACCTTCCGTGCCTTACTATTCCATTCCTTTAGGGGTGCATTTTAAACCCCTATAACTTGACTTTGTTCTCTCTTCTTCCATGCGTAGCTGTGCCCGACCCTTCCTATTTCATTTAAGTGAACGCTGGAGAAGATCGTCATTTCAGCTAGTTTGGATGTGAATCATCCCCGCCATGAGCAAGAGGGTGCGTTTATTCGAGTTGGTCTAGTTAACCCTCCTATAAAGTCAAGATCAATCTATATATCGAGTCAACTGGCCAAGTTTTAGTCTATAATGTCGTATGTCGTATTCAATTTAGTTAAGAGGCCTGTAGCCCTTATCAACCAATGTTGCTCAAGTGCTCAAATCTTTGCTTTCGTCCTGGGCTGGGGTTGCTTACTTATTTTGTTGAATGATTGCTAGGCCAGTGGCAGCCGTTTTCCTAAAGAGTCTTGTCCTATCAGGTCTATTACTCGATCAAACTGCCATTCTCTTCGACGGTCTTTCCAGTACAATGACTGGGCATTCGAATAGAACTTTCTTTGTCAAACTGCTACAACTAGCTCATTCGGAGTAATTTAACTACCCTACCCCCCTATTATGTGGTACCTTTCCTTTATCGTCGAGTATAGTGACACTCCTTTGAACGGCACTAGGATATTGAGTCCACCTTAGACCTCCCTATCCCAGTGAGTGTAGAATCAAATGCCCTCCTGTGATCAAGGAGGATCGCATGCTTGATCGAAATTCTCATTTGACCCATAAAGCCAACTTAGACCTTCATTCTAAGGTAGGCATTCTTTATGATTGACGTAGTTCACGAGTATATATGGGGATCCAGGTCATGCTCTATAAACAGCTAAGTTGACTATTTAATATAGCCTTGAGCTATACTTAAAAAGTAACTTTTAAGTTTCAAAAGTGAGGACTGGTTCTTAGCCACTAGGGACTAGCCTCATGAATGCATTTGCTAAAGGCACTACTAGGCGGTGCTTTCTCAATCTAGAATCTAACAAAATAAGCCACGAGATTAAATTCATTTTCATTTTAGGATTGACAGGACTAGTTGGCTTAAGACCAGAATGCAAAAGCTACTAAGCTTTGATAGTTGCCCTGGCGCTTGCTCCCTAGGTAGCTAAGTTTCAAGTCTGCTTGAAGATACACTATACAAGCCCTAAGCAGCGAACATGTCAAAGCCCTTAGATGTCAACCCTACTCATTTTTCATGGGGAACCCTCGAACAAGAGTGGAATAGGTGCTGAAGAGATGCGGGTTGAAGTTGGACATGGAATCTGCCCGTTTGAGTCGTCGCGAGCCACAAAGCTCGACCTTTCCTTTCTTTTGTCGTAGAGACCATGCCATTCTATAAGTCTATGTCATGGTTTTTATCTTCACTAGGAAAGGTCTTTTTAGGTCTTCTTCTTCCTCACCAATTTGGTATCATCGTCTTTTCTATGTTTTCCTCTTTCTCCTTGGTCTGATATGGTTTTAGTTTATTTGTCGTATTTTCGGTCTCTGGTGCCGTTGATCTAATTTGGTTCCTGTAATCATCGGTCTTCTCATAAATTTCTTTCTCATAGCCCTATGGGTCTTGTGTCATCAGGTTGCATGAAGAAGGAAGGATAATTAATAAGAAAGTCAAGGATTGCCCTACTAGTCATTCTAGTCAGCCAATTATCATTGCCTTAGTCTGCCCTTTGATCTTGTGGTAACTCTTGAACTTGGAGAATGGGGAAGTCATTTTGAAAACGTTGCTTCAGATCAAGAACAATGGTGTAGCTAATTGATTTTCTTTCTTGGAATTAAAACTGCTGTCTCACTCAAAAGTCAGAGGTGCTTTATGGAATTTTTCAAAAAGATGCAGCGACACCTGAATGATGCCTCCTTACAAGAGGATGAACTTTTGAGAAGAATTCCTGAATAGACTAGGAGAAACTCGCTAGAAAAGGGTATTTTCCCTGAGATTGTTATATCCGATAATGGTTACTTGGCCCTCCAAGATGCTAGTCTGTGCCAGATATTTAAGATGGTGCAGCATCATGCCTTCGGATTTTTCCATATCCATGCTCAAGAAAGTTCTCAAACAAGCTCGGATCAGCAAGAGCCCATGGCCGTGGCTTATTTTTTTCCCTTTTGAGTCTTATGAAGTTGAAGCCAAATGATTATTATTTCCATAGGGCTATTGTTCTATTCTAACTATCTCTTTGTCAGTCTTGTTTGTGAAGGTCTTTCCTTTTGGAAACGCATCCCCGAAGCGCTTAAGCTTTCGATCTAGTCTCCCAGTCTTCCAGTTTCAATCCTACCTCTCTCCCTTATACCTTATGTCATGTCTCCTTCCTAAGAGTCTGCTTCTTTGTTTTGTAAGAAATTCCACAGTCTAAGGAATCATTTTATAAACCGATTTGTAGTCGGGTTGAAACTCGATTGTAGAGAGCGAAAAGAGCCTATTCGTTCATAGGAGATAGCTGCCCTTACTTCCTATGAGGCAAGAGATGAGAAACTACTTTGTGTTTGTACGAAGCAGGAGATGAATGAGAGTGCAAGTTTAGTGCTATTGCCATAGTGCTTTCTTATTGTGGTAAGGAGAATGCTGTC
Source organism: Eucalyptus urophylla (assembly GCA_026873135.1). NCBI lineage: Eukaryota > Viridiplantae > Streptophyta > Magnoliopsida > Myrtales > Myrtaceae > Eucalyptus > Eucalyptus urophylla. Next base: position 4,525 of record JAOPUP010000235.1, on the reverse strand, counting down.
CATTAGTTTCCCAAAGCCAAGGACTGGTCTTCCAAGTCCTAAGAGTTTGTCTGAAGAAGGGAAAGAATATCCTAGCTATGATGTCTATTGATCGATCTGAAAACAGATTGTGTGACCACCTTTCTTACCAGCAAATCTTCAATATACTACCTTGGTGTATGATTGATCATTTTGCTGAGAAAGGGTAAGGTAGTCCTGCATATTTTACTCACACTTCTCATTTTTGTTAAGGTCTTTCTCTCTCTTTATTCGATGATTTGCTTTCAGTTGGTTTCTCGTAGAGTTGATAACATTTGTATTTTGGAGTGATATGTTCATCCAACTCAAAATATTGTAAGACAAGAAAAAGTGACCGTTCTTCATATGCCCAAAACTCCCATGTTTTCCATTGGTCAACCACCAACCAAAGCTCTATCTAATTCTTCACGAATTGTACAAGAAGGAATCTCTTTCTTTCCGGGATTTTGATTAAAAAAGAAATCTTACATGCCTCAACTTGATAAATTCACTTATTTTACACAATTCCTCAAGTCATGCCTTTTCCTCTTTACTTTCTATATTGCCATATGCAATGATGGAGATGGAGTACCTGGGATTAGCAGAATTCTAAAACTATGGAAGCAACTGCCTTCGCATCGGGAGGACAAGATCTAGAGCAAGGACCCAAAGAGTTTGGAAGATATCTTGAGAAAAGGTATTAGCACCAGTATTATCCTATATGTACTCAAGTTTATTCGAAGTATCTCAATGGTGTAAGTTCGTTGACTTATTGGGAAAAAGGAGGAAAATCACTTTGATCTCGTCTTTCGGAGAAATAACTAGCTTGACGAGGAGTGGAAAGAAACATATTCTATTTGATCTCAAAGTCCTCATATAGCACTTCTTCTAAACCTGGATGGTGATCATTTGCAGGAATGACATAATGCTAATCCATGTTCCACACGGACAAGGAAGCATTGTTTTTTAATTTCGTGCTAACTTGGTTCTTCTATGGCCTCATAGAATCAGGTATGCACTTGATCCTATGAAGAACTTCTTCATAGGGGTGGATATGGACGAGTTCGAAAGAACTGTTGGTCCAATTCTACCTTTTGTTGAAGAGCTTGGAGTTCCACCTATGACTTGGAAAACTAGGTTGCTTGGTTGAAGAAGGAGGCAAAAGGCGGATTTTCCTCATTGCAAACTAGATCAATCAGAGGTTCTTATTGTCTAGCTTAGCTTCATTGCAACAAGTGAAAAGGATATTGATGTTAATCAAGAAGCTCCTCTTGATCTATTCTTTAGCAATAAACGCTGCTTCTCTTTTGACTTAAAGTCGGCTATAGATAGGTGGCTTTTAGTCTTTCAGTTTGAAGTGATGCAATATTTATTCAATAGGTCGTTTGCTTGTGTTGTTGTTAATTCAATGTTAGCATGCAATATAGTTGAGGTACACTTTGTTAGGAATATGAATTCAAGCGTCTCGTTTGTTGCCAGACAACCTATTGGTTGACATGCCTCTTGGCCTTTATTTGCTTCACATCATACTTTGTAGAAAAGGTGTATCCCGGATTGTACTTTGACAAGTATGTAGTACTCGATGATAACATTGTCATTGCTGATTAGGTTGTAGCCAAAGTATATGAAGAATCCCTAAAAAATTTGGGTATTTCTATTTCATATCAGAAATCCCTCATTTTGGAGAGTGGTTCATTTGAGTTTGCAAAACGGTTTAGGGTAAAGTGTGAAATTGGAGTGTGGACTTATGTCCTATCTTGATTTTATCTCTACTCAATTACCATCACCCTTGGGGTGCTATGACAATACACTTGAAATATTGGGTTAAGAGGTTACCAACTCTTGCTCGTATATCTGTCTACGCCTCAAAGAAGAATCTCACATTACTCTCAAGCTAAGGAACAACCCTCCAAGCATATTTAGCTTGTGCTTAATCCGAATTTGATGGCCTCCCATTTCGTCGGTGCTGGACAAGTAGGGCCAAAACAGTTTGTCACCAACTCCATAATGGCAAACATCATGGCTTGTACTCACTATGAATCCTTATCATTTTGAGTGTAAGTTTTGGTGCTAGGGTCTCCTTTTGTATAGGTTGGTTAAAGCTCAAAATACTTATTACTTTCACCAAAAAAAAAATGGAAAAAAACTCTTGCTCGTATATCAGATTGTAGTTTTAAGCGTCTCGACTGGACCATCATAAAAAGGTCCGCATAGGAGATGATGTCCAAGAGGAGGAGGAAGGAGAAAGTGAATGACAAGATGAAAAATATAGAGAGGTCCTCTTATTTATACTACTTAGTGCCATAATTACCAAGCCAAATGGTCCATTCTAAATTCTTCGAGTGTTGTGACTAAAGTCCTTAGTTGGCCAACCTATTTGTCCAATGATTGTGCCTAAAGAATCAGTTGGATGGCTAAAAGATCTTGCTCGGCAATCTAGCTTGTAGGTGTCATCGATGATGGCCCACTTTTCGCCCTTTCATTGGACCATTTGTATCCCTCATTTAATGGGCATTTAATGAAGTTTGAAGATAAGGCTATTAAGATTGCCCATTTGGCGCCTAAACTTCTTAGGTCACTAATGATGGCTTTAGGTATGGCTTTCCGATTGGGCCACATGTGCGCCATCCTTTTGTTGCCCATCAAGGATATTTTCGACTTCATCATAACTTTTGAAAAGTTAAAGGATACATCACCCCTTCATTTAATGAGGGTATTCTAGAGTTTTCTCTAATTTGTCATTTTCTTCAGAATAAAGTTCTTTCATTGATTGAAATCCAAGAATCCTAGAGTCCAGAAGAGCAAGCATAGAATATCTTCTCGATAAAGCATCTGCTACAACATTAGTGTGCCCAGGTTTATATTTTGAGTCAAAAGAAAATGATTGAAGAAATTCTACCCATTTTGCATGTCTAGAATTAAGCTTGTGTTGGCCGCTAATAAAGCATCGACTTTTATGGCTAACTTGCATACGTCTTCAAAGGACCAATACGGTTGAAGTTCAACCATATCAGCAATTTCTCGATTCATGCCGCCAAGGAAGCAAGCAATGGTTTGCTCAGGAACTTCGGGAACTTCACTCCTCATTTTGAGTTGGTCAAACTCACGAATGTATTCTTCTACACTCATCCCTTGTTGTCGCCGTAGGGAATTCAGTTTGAGGAAGAGATTTTGCTTATAGTTGTCGGGCAAGAACCTCTTCTTCATCAACTTCTTGAGTTTTTCCCAAGACTTGATCCGGCCTTTTCCTTCCCTTGCTCGTTGATGCTTTAGATTGTCCCACCATAGAGAACCATATTTGGTCAGCTTTAGGAGCGAACCCTTACATTTCTTCTCATCCAAATAGGACTTGAAGTAAAAAATTCATTCGATTGTGTGTAGCCAATCAACAAAGTCATCGGGCTTGAGATTACCATCAAACTCTGGGACCTCCACCTTAATGTCCCTTTCATCCTCCTTATGCCTCCCTCTTCGAATTGGAGATTCAAAATCACTAGAATGCAGAATCGTTCGGTTGTCTCCCGTGGACTCAGAATCGCCATCAGAATTTTGACGAGATTCGGAATCGTCACACTGATGCCGTTCATTGGGACGCCTTGCTGGTTGTCCTTGTCTCGCCGGATTCTCTAGAAGATTGAGGACTCGTTCCATTTGTTGTTGAAGATTTTGGATTGCACGATCTCGCCTTTCATTGTGCGCTTGCTCCAGAGTCAAGCCTCTTGGAACTGGATCATCCATAAGGAATTTGTAATAGAAGAAAGAAATGAATCACTCAAATAAGGAATCACTCGGAACCTTGAGCTGTGATACCAACATTTTGATGCGTGATGGAGTAAGTGATTCCATAATGGATTTTTTTATAAGGGGATTTTTGTGGTTAAGTGTATGGAATAGTGTATACGGGGAAGAAATGAAGAGGAATAAGAAAAGATAAAAACAATCTCCTTCCAAGGTATAAAGGCAACGCCACCAACCAAGGATGCAGATTGAGATCTACGAAGTTCACCACCAAGGCCTAAAGCTTCCACCAGCCAAGGATAAAGGACTTCGGGATAGGAGAAGCTCACCACCAAGGCCTAAAGATTCCACCAACCAAGGATAAAGGGCTTGTTCACCACCATGGAGTGATCTACTCTCCAAGAATAAAGAAACCAAAAGGAGTTATCCACTCTCCGAAGGAATTCACTCAAGTAGAAGAAATCTCACCATTTTCATTCATAAAATTCGCATCTCCCCTACAGTGGATAGTTTCCTCTATTTATAGGAGGATTTCAGCCTTAGGAAATATTAAAAACAAACTTTAATGACCTAGGAACTTAAACGTTCGACTCTTCGGCTACATAAAATAAAAACACCTAGGAACTTAATAAAAAGCCTTTATTAACACGGAAACTAAATGCCTTTAATCTTCGGCCTTCCGCATTCTCGAACCGTTAGCTTTCCGTGTTCTTGAACCTTTGGCTTTCCATATTCTTGAACCGCATTCGTGAACCTTTAGCCTTCCCAAAATTCGAGCTCCTCCCTTGAC
>JAOPUP010000233.1:600000-789800 GCA_026873135.1 Eucalyptus urophylla | reverse complement strand
TCACAGCTCGTAAGTATATCAAAATGGTTATTTTATTATTGAAATTTCGGTAAATAAAATACTCCATTCACTTTGAAAGAATAATACTGGCAACAGTCATTTTTTTTTTGCTTCTGTTGTGCCTTAAAAATTCTAAACTTCTTCATTTTGGTAAATTATGACGTCTAAAAGTGCCAAATTATCGATTCAATTCTTGAGGTCTACTTCATGAGTTGGGCGAGTTCAAGAGAGCATGTTAAATGCTTTTTACATTTTCTTTTTTTTTTTGCCTGTTCTGTTTTACCTCATCGAGTTTCTATTTTTGCTTTCAAACTCCAAGCTGATTTTTAAATTAATCACTGTACTTCAATCAAAAAATTCAACCAATGTAAATTAGTCTCTCTTTTTTAGAAAGGAACACTTTCTTGGACTTCCAATTGCATATTTGCACATGTTGAATTTCTTTCTGTTTAATTTGATTATGTTCGATTGGCCAGGGATGTCTCTAATTTCTTCATATTGTTTACATTCTCTCTTTAATTTGATATGTCAAAGAAGTATCTAATTTCTTTCAATTATTTTCTTTAAAAACTCATGAAGAAGGGGTTTCCGATCAAAGGATTGTTAAAAATATCGAAAGTTGCGACGGTATTGCGGCAAGGGTAGATGGAGAAATCGGTGGGGATGGCTGCAATCTGCTTCTGAAAAATGTGCAAGTACTGACGGTAGGAAAGGGCAGTGGGGTGACAAGTTTGAGCGAGGTAGGCCCACTGGAGATTCTAGAGGAGCTGACTATAAATGGATGGGAGAAGTTGGAGGAGTTGGGTGCTGTCCACTTCCCTCAGCTGCAGGGACTGAGCATCAATTGGTGTTCCAAACTGAAGCGTCTCTCAGTGGAGGGACAGGGGCTTCCACGTCTACACTGGTTTACAATCAGAGGCTCAGAGGAACTGGAAGGGATCGATTTAGCTGCACACAATCTAAACTTTATGGAAGTGCGGTGTTGTCCTAAAATGAAAAGAGTGGTGGAATGGGACTGGCTGGCCACTCACCTTCCAAATCTGAAGTCCATTAAAATATTTTATTGTGAGAAATTAGAGGAAATAATAGGTGGGCCATTGCCAATCGGTGTCACTTGTCTTCTTAGAGTGATTGAAATTGAAAGGTGCAACAACATGAAGGGGGTGCTGCTAACGCACGATATGTTGCTCCACATCCCTTTCCTCCAAGGTATAAGAATCAACAGCTGCAAGGGCATAGAGGTGATAATAGGCACTGCTCCCAACCTGATGCAACCCTCCTTCCCAAAGTTAACACACCTGACTCTAGAGAATCTTCCGGAACTGAAGATGATATGTAATCGGATGAAGAGTTGCGATCACATCCAACATATTGAAATATTATATTGTCCGAAGCTGAAGAGGATTCCTTTGCGACTGCACCCACTTGACCAGAGGATTCCTTTGCGACTGCACCCACTTGACAATGGCCTCCTTTCTCTTCCCCCCTCCCTTGGACAGATTGTGATAGATGAGGAGACGTGGCAAGCGCTGGAGTGGGACCATCCCCTTGCCCGTGTCTCACTTGAACCCTTCATCGAGTTTTTAGGTGAGTTACCCACAAGTTTTGCATTTCTTTTATTCTCTATATCTAACGATCGATCTCCCACACTACAGTAAAATCACTTCTTTTTTTTTTTCCGAACTTTATACCAACTATTAGGCCCAGTGCGTATAACTTTTTATTATTGCTTGAAAGTATATCAAAATGGTTATATTATTATTGAAAATTAGTTGCTGTGGCATTGTTCAAAGAATAATAATGGCAATTTTACGTAAAAGTGCCAAAATATCGAGTCTAATTCTTAAGTTCTACTTTATTAGTTGGGACAATTTAAGAGAGAATGTCTTAACTGTTTTTTTTTTTTTTGGTTACCTTTTCATTCTGTTACCTTTTCTATTTTAGCTCGTCCAGTACTCCTATTTTCAATTGCAAACTCCTTTTCGGTTTTTAAACTAATTGTTGTACTGTAATAAAAAAATGAAATCAATGTAAATTAGTTTTTCTCATTTTTAGGTGTCATTAAGCGAATGGGCCAGAGATCATGTTTTTATAAGCTCTATCAAAATGCATTGCCATACATATGTTGATAGATTTTTCATTAATAGTCATGTGGCACATATTTTCTATAAGACGATGATGATCTTTGCAAATGACTAACAAAATTTAATCGTTCTGGACCTAGAATGATGAAGGTGCAGATGATCAGCTGAGGATGAATTGTCTTCTGACAGCACTGGACAACAAAGTTATCACCATTTCTACATTGTCCTGCTCGATTGATTTTTAAAGTACTCTGGTTTCTATGATTACATATGCTTAATTTATTCTTGTCTTCTTATCCTATTTGTGATAAGCATCTCTCTTTCTATATTTCTCGATTTGTCTTCCTTACTTGTCACTTGCCTCTATTTTTCTTGCTTGAATAGATACTCTCCCGAGTTTCAACCCGATATGCCATGGTAGGTTTGATTTTACAGGGACCATCTTGCAAATGTCTGGTGTATCTACGTAGCATGTGTATTCAATATGTTATTGTTTATTTCCATTGACATGGCTCAACTTTGAATCCCTTTGTAAAAATGCATAAATTTTGCTTCCATTAAAAACAACTTGCTTTTCTGACGGAAAAGTTATATGTTTCGCCTCTTACTTTTACACTTTTTTTTTTCTAATCCTTGCACTTTTAATATATCTAATTTATCCATTTCACTTTTATAAATTTTTCTAATTAATTCTCTTTGGCCTCAAATCTAACCAAATCGAGCTGAAGTGGCCTCCAATGACGTGAGAGTATGATGTGGATAATTCTTTTTTTCTTTTTTCTTTTAATGTGGATGTCCACGTGGGTGTTTACATTGGCTAAATTTTATCCACATCAAACTTTGATAATTTGTACTCCTATAGCTTTCCTCTCACCTTTATGTGGGCATCCACATATTTTATCATCATACATTGGTGTTGTCCGATGGCCTAGTAAGCTGAATTTGATTGGATTTGGTGTCGGGGGAGTTAAAAATAATTATGAAAGTAGAAGGGCTTGATTAGTCATATTAAAGTATAAGAGCGTAATTATAAAAAAGCGCAGACATGGCCACTTAAAAAATTTTAATTTTTTTATCAATTTTTAAAATTTTTTCCTTTTTTTCTTTTCTTTCTTGGTTCAAAGGGTCGGTTGTGGTCACTGGCCACTAGGTGAGGGCCGACAAATCCCTCCCCTACCACCCACTGGGCAAGAACCACAAAGCCGTCATTGTTTTGGGGTAAGGCTTGCGGCCAGATCAGGTAAGGGCTCGCATGCCCTCTCTATGGCTGGCGAGGGTGTCGTGAGCCCTCAGTTAGGCCCTTGCCGACCATAGTGAGGGTAAGCGATCGCTTTCTTCACTCCTCCTCTTGGGTTCTCTTCATCGACCCTAGAAGATATCTTCAAATTGATCAATCAAGCGATTCTTCCACCATGGACGATTAGGATGGGAGTCTGTTGAGAAGCCTCGGTGTCGTCTCCGCCAATCCTAAGGAAATTGAGCGTGATGTCTCGCCGAGGTCTTTGAGGTATGCTTGCTTATCTTCGTCCTCCGAACCAACCCAATCCCCTTCGTCAATTGCGTTGAATTTCTTTTGCCGTGGATTGCATCGCGTGTCCATTCTCATGACACTAAGGAACGGTAGTGTTAGTTTGGTCATCCCTTTCATGCAAACTTTCAAGACGGAGTACTTCTCTCGCTAGAAGAACAAAAGGAAGCAGTTGATGGTCCTTAATACTTTTCTAAATGCCTTGAGAGCAACACCACCACCCTGGGAGATCTCCAACAGTTAACAAACAGAGCCTATTACTGAAAATGTAAATCAGTGTGTTACTAGCAATGCCTAGCCGCGATTTGGCAAGGCAGGATGAGGAAAGAGTAATTTTATTGAATAATAACCCGGCGACAGGACTAGATATTAGCATATAAGACCATTGCTCCACTTATTTGGAGCAGCGGGATCGAGATTCGCGGCCAGCCTGGTAAATTTCATTAAGGTCGGACTTTTTTGGCATGATATAGTATCATATAATTTCCACAATATGCTGGTAGCATTGTGTAAGCTTGACTCAAAATCAAGAAGATGATACTGTGGATGTAAACAATTACCACCATAAGCCTAACAATGCCAGAAATCATGGAAACTGAGAGGAGATTGCAGGCTTGTCACATTCTTAAGTTTTTCAGTTCTCGTTTAGCGTTTCTTAGCCAGATCATGCATTGGTAACCAGGATCAAAGTTTAATAGGCAGCAGGTCATATCCTTTCAACATTGTGCATGCCCTTAAAGCTAGCATCATGCCCTCTGTATCGAGTGGAATTGCGGCTGGTCTGCTCCAAACCGAGAGCACCTCCCACGGCAAATTATACTTGCTCTAACTAGATCATCTAATTCATATCCAGATCAATCCTTTCCACGATTCATTCAAGTGGCGGTGAGAGTAATAGAAACAGAATTGTTTAATGAGGTAGAAATAAGAGATAATAGAAACCAGGGAATCCAGAAACAAGACATAATTATCATAGATTGGAAAAGGAGGCATAAATTAAGCATACGTCATCACAAGGTTCAGAGGTACTTTGAACATCAATCGAGCAGAGGATTATGTAGCAATGGCCATATAAGTTTGATGTCCACTGCCTTCCCGACACGATTCATCCTCCACTAGATCCTCCACGGCTTCATCAGTCTGGGGACAGAGATATTAATTTTTGTTAGTCACTTGCAGTTGAGAAAAGGCAACAAAAAATAGAAATACTGGGTGATGTAAAACAGAAAAGGCAACAAAAAGAAAAGGTAAAATGCATTTAACATGCTCTCTTAAACTGTCTTAACCAATAAAGGAGAACTTCCTAATCAAGTTCTACTTTTACTAGGCTTTAGCATCTTTCCAACAAGCGTGTCATGATCAATTTCAAATTTTTCGTATGAGAATTCTGCAGGCATTAATCATTTGTTATCTCTATGTCGTGATCTTACTTATCATAGAGGGATTTATGCATCAGCATATGCAAAAATTTTGTGTACTCAGAATGGCTTTTTTGGCAAGATCGGTGTGAGGAACATTTTAAATGTACGAAGAGTGCCTTCGCCAAAATAAAAGTAAGAAAAAAAGAGCATGAACTATTGCCATTGTTATTCATTCAAAGTTAAGGGAGTAATTTTTTTCCTTTCTAATTTTTTAACATCGGCTGAAACAACTAACGTTTAATAATAACATGATCATTATGCCACACTCTCAAGCTGTAACAGAATTAATTTATCAGTTTGTAGCATGAGCCTAACTGCTAGTTTCTAGTTTGTAAGCAGTTATGTGGTATCACACTTGCTATAAAATTTAGGAAAACAATGAACTTCCCATATAGCTGGAGAACCGATCCTTAGAAGGGACAAACAGAGATGGAAAGGATAAAAGAAGAAGTAGAATTTGTGGGTGACTTACCAAGAAACTCGACAGAGTGCTCAAGCGAAGAACGGCCAAGGGGATGATCCCACTCCAGCGACTCTCACGTCTGCCGATTTATCCAAATCGCTCCAAGAGAAGAGGGAGGAGAAGGGAGTCCATTGTCAAGCAGGGGCAGTTGCAAAGGAATCCACTTCAATTTCAGACAATTGTCTATAGAAATCCACTAGAGGAAATCGCAACTCATGGTCCCATCACATGTGCTCTTTAGTTCCGGAAGATTCCGTAGACCCAAGTTCGCTAACTTTGGGAAGTGACAGTGTGTCATTTTGGCAACAGTGCCTATTATTACCTCTATACCCTTACAATCTTTGACTGATATCTCTAGGAGGAAAGGGAGGTGGAGCAACATGTCTTGCATCAGCAGCACCCTCTTCATGTTGTTGCATCCATTTACTTCGAGATATGTAAGGCAACAAGTGGTTCCGCTTCACAATCGCCCACGTATTATCCTCTAATTTCTCACAACTATTTTTTATAATCTCCTTTAGATTTGGAAAGAGTGGTCAGCCACTTCCATTCCATCACTCTTTTTTTATGACAACTAGACAATTCCAATGATTGCACACTCTCCGGAAGCAGGGCGCAACCATCGCCACTTGTTTTGTCTACACTCACAGCGATATGGTCGCAACTATTGATGAGTATAATCATCTCTATCTCATCTATAAATCAAAGGCGGCAATCGTCTGGTGCACCATCACAAGCCTGTACCATTGGCAATTATTGCGCTCGAGATACCCCACGCATGCATTGAACGTTTCCACATTGGCAACAGAACAATAAAGTTCCTCCACCTCCATTAATTTTACCTCTTCTCCTATCCTCAGCTTTTTAATCGCAATATATTGCAAGTTCATCAGCTTTTCCAACACTCCCTCTGATAATGTGTTGATCTTTGTGCCATCTAGGGTGAGGTACCTCGGGTTTACCAACATCTCCATGCCCTCCGGCACTTCTTTAAGACTATGAAATGATGTTCCCCATTTGGGTACATGAGATTGAAATTACAGATACAACTATCCATCTCCCAAGTTAGCCCACTCGCAAAGGAAGTTCACTAATCAAGTGAATTTTTTACAAGCAGCAATTTGTGCGATATGGTTGTGTGCCTCGATCTCTGCATCTAAATTGAATCGACAAGTCGTTATACATTGATTTAAAGCTTTACATAATAGCATTTCACATATAACCTGCCCGCCTGCCTCTCTCCCTCCCTCTCGTGTCTGATTACAGCATTATTTCATGGCTCGGGCTCAGCTGCACCCTCAGGCCTTCAATTTGCTTGATTTCTTTTAATGTCAATCCTCTCGTGTCTGATTATAGCATTATTTCATGGCCGGGCTCAGCTGCACCCTCAAGTTCTTCAATTTGCTTGATTTCTTTTAATGTCAATCAATTCTAAGGATGGACAGTAGACTATCCAGTTTGGACGCGCCTAGTATGGCTTGACCAATGGCTTTCAAAGCTAGTTGGAGTTGAGAACAACTGAAGTGGAAGCCACTGGTCGAGCCAATTATGTAAGTTATTGTTGATAAACCCAAGAAAAATCTTCGCTCCTTGCGCGCCGGAAACATTAACCATCTTATGCGATTGGGGAATGCCTACCCAAAAAAAGGTCTAGAAACAAGGCCAGACATGATCATTGCGTATTTTCTTGTTCCATATTGGCCGATTAAACAATGGAAGTGTTCTATGTTTCTTACGGATATAGAAGATCGGGAATTTAAGTAGATTTTGCGGCTAAAATCCTAGGATAGGGCGTGACGAGTTGCAATAGAAAATTCATACAGGCATACAATTGCACAATGAGGGTGATATATAACGTACGAGGAGGAGGGGGACTGAAGCTCCGGTCCAATTGCTAATCTCTGGTGTCGATTTGGTCCTTCAGCCCCAGAGCACACACCTTTGACTCCGGTGACAGCCAAATATGAAGCGGTGTGCAATGGCGAGATGAAAGTAGGAACAGGAAAGACGACAAAAGAAACCACACAAAAGTATAGAAGTCTTAGAGCAACTTTTGGTGTTTAGGATAAAACTCAGAATATGATAGAATTTATCCTATTTTATGTTTTGTTCTTGCCAAAAATAGGATACAATTAGATATAGGACTGGATATGATATGATATGAAATCCTGGGATTTTTTTATATCCCGTCCATTGTTTGGTGATGATGGATTTATGAGATGGGCCTGAGTTGGCCCGTCCGCCCAAGTTGGGCCCAAAAAGCCCGGCCCACGGGAATAGGGCCCGTGGATGGGGGAAGGTATAAAAGGGAGGAGAGAGAGAGAGAGAAACGCACCCTTTGGCACAATCAACGTACGCTTCTCTCCCGCGCGTTTTCTCTCCCGAAGAACAGTAGGCATACGGCTTCCAATTTCTTCCCTTCAAGGCTTCATCGACCGGATTCTCTTCCTCCATTGACGACGGTGTTTAATCTGTGGCTAACAAGGTACGCTCAAATCCGTGGTGTGCTTTACGATCGGTGATACGTGTTTTCCCGGGCTTCGTCTTCCGCATCGATTTAGGGGTTCGATTGAGTATCGAATCCGATTTTCGGGGATCAGTCATTCCCAACATTGGTATCAGAGTCCTGTTTCACGTCTTTCCCGATCAATTCTGATGTTTTTGATTGATTTTTCGCGAAATCCCTTCGGCCGTACGGAACCGGGTGAAAATCCCGACACCCGAGCGCTTTTCGGCATTTTTTCTGAGTTTTCGTAAGTCGAAATCAAATTCTGAAGGCACTGGGAGAAGCGCAACGTCGAGACGAGTCCGGTGATGTGTCGATCGCCGCCGGAAGCCGCCGCACGCGCCCAAACGCGCGGCCGGAAGGCGCTGCGCGTGGGCGCGACGCGCCTGGAAGCGCTGGCTTCGCCAGCGCGTGCGCTGCACGCGCCGGTGACGAACCGGCACCTGCGCGCCGGCGACCGGCGAAACGGCACGCGCCGGTCCGCGGACCGACGCGTGCTGACGTCACGCGATGACGTCATCCAACGGTGGGTAACCGCTCGGATGACGTCACCGATGACGTCATCACCGGCAACGGTTGGCCGACCGGAGACCCGACCCGACGGCGAACCGACCCGACCCGCGTGGACGCCTGGCACGTGCGCGGCACGTGCCGGCTGACGTCTTCGTGACGTCAGCCACCGCACGCGCGCGGCACGTGCGGTCGGTCCGTCCGACCCGGTTCGACCGGCCCTTCCGGTCCGACCGGCGCAACCGGTCCGACCCGCGCGCCCGTTGACCGTTGACCGACCGTTGACTTTGACCGTTGACCCGAAAAAAAAAAAAAGGAATTTGTTTCTTTTTCAATTATGTCTATGTGGGTTGTAGGTCATCCATTTTTTATTCTGCATTTGTTGCATGAATCATGGAAATTTATGTATTTTCCATTTTGTTTATTGTGGATGATAAGTGATACATTTTAGTTCTGCATTTGTTGCAGAAACTATGATGCGTAATGCACGGATACCTGCAATCCCGAGAACGGACGAAGGAAGAGCTAGACTTAAAAGGCTGATGTCAGAATTAGCTAATTATCGGTGGCATGATGGTGATTTAGTATCACATGTGGTCAGGGTCAATCAGATGATACAGGAAATCATCCATAATGGTTATCTTATGCCGGACTTTGAGAATGTGCCGTTTTTGTTGAACACTCTTCCACCTGAATGGCAAGCAGTGTTAGATCGGCTATGGGAGGTCAACGTGGTCCTGGGTTATAGGAGGCTGGTGGAAGCTTTTGTAAGAGAGTACTATAGGATTGAGTTGGCCAAAACTTCAACCCTTAGATTGTGCGCTACGTGGCGCAGAGTGAATGCGCCTTGGTGGCGACATGAGAGCTCTCCAAAAGTTTTTCCATGGTTGGCAAATGTACCTTCAGTTTTCTCAGATGTTTTGGCTGATAGATTAGAAGGGACATTTCCTAATTATTTCTTAGATTAATTGTGAGATTTTTTATATATGTAAATATCTCTTTCCATGTTGATATTTTTCTTTGTATATATTGCTTAGTGTAATGATTACTACTTGATTGTTGTTAATGTAGCAACCGATATATTAGTTGTATCATGTGAAAGCATTGTTATTTTATTGGATGTTAAGTTTTTTATTTGCTTTCTGCTATTGCTGGTTGCTGTGGGTAGTTAGCTGTGGGTAGTTATAGAAGTTTTTGTAACTTCATAGAATTGATTTTGCATATGACAATCATATTAATGATAGTTTTAAGTTAGGATTTTTGGAGGATGATTGGAAACGTAGTGACCTTTTGATTCTGAAGCCTTACTTGAAATTATTCATTAATATGATGGGTCTATGTAAATAGGGATGCATAAATGATAGGCATTAATTATTTGTGCATGTATGTCTGATGTGTTCAGAACGATAGTTCAGCAACTAAGAATGTAATTGCTGATATGAACGGCTACAATTGTGAAATATTGAATATGAAGATTCAATATGTGCTGGAAAAGCAAGAAACACTAGAAGCTCTTGACCATGTTATGGAATATCTTGAGAATGCTGTGCGCCACCTTGAGCTGGTAGAGGACCGCTTAATGGCATGTGAGCTGAGAATAGATATTTGCAATGTTGGTTCTAGCTCATAAAAGGTTTTGAGCTCTAAGCGCAAGCGTATTGATTCGTTCAATATGTGGGAATGCAAAGGATCAAGTCTTTATTGCAAGAGATCAAGAGTTAACCAACACAAGAGAGGAAAACGTCCTCAAGTTAAGAAAATGTCAAGGGTGAGGTGTTACAATAGTGACAAGAAAGGTCACTATGCTCGCGACTGTCGTGAGCCAAAGAAGCTATACACCTCTTGTACATTTGAGAACTTTGCTTATGTGTCAAGTTCTGCATTATAGGCTGAATCCAATCCTTTGTGGAATGTAGATTCATGAGCGACAGACCATGTAGCAAAGGATAGAGGATCCTTTGTGGAATTCCGACGAGTACCAACTGGAACTGAGTGGATCCATATCGGAAACAACTCTAGAGCTGATGTAAAGGAATTGACACCGACCAATAGAACATGCATGGTGGATGCATCTTGATGTTCTATATGCTCTGGAGATTCGTCGAAATTTAGTGTCTGTCTTAGTGTTGGTTAAGCTTGGTTTTTGTATGAACTTCCATAATAAATGTGTAGATTTGTGTTTAGATACAAACTACTATGGTTGTGGTCACTTTCTAGATGGTTTTATTGTACTAAATGTTGACTGTGATGATGTCAATATGTTATCCCCTTGTTTCACGTCTTTTATCTTATATGATAATGATGTGAATATGATGGCATGATAGACTTGGTCATATGGGCCAACAACATATGAAAAGACTAGCCAAAAAGGGCTTATTGGGCAATGTTGAAAAAGTTGATTTGTCCATATGTGAGCATTGCCTAGTAGGGAAAATAACAAGGAAACCATATGGAAAAGGTAAAAGAGCTAACGTTCCTCTGCATTTTAATCCATTATGACGTTTGTGGTTCAATGAATGTGAGAGGAAGGCATGGGACTGTTTACTTCATCACTTTTAATAGATGATTATACTCGATTCGGATGTGTCTATTTGATTTCTCATAAATCTGAAGCATAAGTTGTTTCAAAAGGTTTATGAACTTGGTTGAAAATCAATTAGACAAGAAAATAAAAGTATTGAGATCCGATCGAGGTCGAGAATATTTATCTGATGAGTTCAGAAAATTATGTGGTGAAAAGGAATAGAAATACAGTTGTCTATTCCATATACTCCTCAACAAAATGGTGTTGCAGAGAGAAGAAACAGAACCCTACTGGAAATGTTTAGGTCCATGATGGCATATGCTAACTTACATATCACTTTTTGGAGTGATGCGTTGTTAACTGCTGCCTAAATACTTAACCGAGTGCCTTCCAAATTAGTTAGTTCCACTCCATATGAGTTATGGATAGGTAGAAACCGGACTTAAGTTTACTTAAGCCATGGGGTTATGTTGCCTATACTCATATGTCCTCTCACAAGTTTGGGAAATTGAGTCCCAGATAAAAGTAGAGTATTTTAATGAGATACTCCGAACACTCAAAAGGGTATGTGTTCGTAGGTGAGCAGGAAAGTGGGAGAATAATTGAATTTGAATCACAGGATGTCACATTCTTAGTGGATGAATTTCCTAAGAAGGGCGAAATAGGGGAAGATTACTTCCTATTTGAAGCCTTGGATTAAGATTATGATATTAGTGGTGTTTATCCAAGTGGGAGTAATATGAGATGTGATGAATTGAATTCAACTCATTCTCAATTGCAACCACCTGATGTGACGACATCATCATTACTTAATCCAAGTTGGAGCATAATGGGAAATGATGTGCAAAGTGTACGATCTCCCATTAGGCGAACAAGTCGCCAAAGTATTCCCCGACGACGTTTTGACATTGAAGGGGAAACTTTTATGGTTGCTCCACAAGATGAGGATGAGCCAAGAAATATTAATGAGGCTCTGAATTGCCCTAGTAAGGAAAAATGGATTTATGCAATGGAAGAGGAGATGGAGTCAATCAAATCAAACCAAGTCTGGGAACTAGTTGATCTGCCAAAAGGACGCAGAGCTATTGGGAACAAATGGGTTCTCAAAATAAAGCGAAAGGCTGATGGCTCGATTGAAAGGCATAAGGCTTGCCTTGTGGCGAAGAGGTATAATCAATAGGAAGGAATTGATTATGAAGATATTTTTTCTCCTATAGTAAGATTTGCCTTGATTCGCATAGTTCTGGCAATAGTGTTTAGTATGGATCTTGAGTTACATCAAATGGATGTAAAGACTGCTTTCCTCAATGGAGAATTAGTGGATGAAATATATATGGAACAACCTGTTGGTTTCATAGTGAAAGGCCAAGAAGAAAAGGTATGTCGACTTTGGGGGTCGATATATAGCCTTAAGCAGTCGTCAAGACAATGATATATACGTTTTCATAATGCCATAATGGCATATGACTTTACAATGATAGATGAGGATCATTGTGTATATATCAAAAGATCCAAGGATCAATTTGTGATCATATCATTATATGTTGATGATATACTAATTGCTGGAAGCAATATGGAGCTAGTCAATACTGTCAAAAGTTGGTTGTCTTCCAAATTTTGAATTGAATGATATGGGATTGTAAACCCATTGACGCTCCTATTGCAAAAGGTGAAGGATTGAGCCATAGACTGTGTCCAAGGACTCCACAAGAGAAGGAACAAATGAAACATGTTCCTTATGCTAGTGCTGTTAGAAGCTTGTTGTACGCTATAATGTGTACAAGACCTGACATATGTTTTGCAGTTGGAATGGTGAGTAGATACTAATCCAATCCAGGTCAAGCACGTTGGAAAGCCGTTAAGTGAATACTGAGGTATCTAAAGTGGACTGCTGATTATATGTTGAGTTATTATAGAAAGGATCTGCGACTCTAAGGCTATTCTGATGTTGATTGGGGAGGAGATTTAAATGAAAGGAAATCTACCTCTAGGTTTGTTCTCTTACCGAATAATGGCACCATGTGTTGGAGCAGTAAGAAACAAAAGTATATAGCCTTGTCCACGATGGAATTGAGTTCGTGGCATTATCAGCAGCAGTATAAGAAGATGTTTGGCTTAAGAGATTATTGGATCATTTAGGTGTTATTGGAAGTGCTGCAGATTTGTTATTAGTTAACTATGATAATCAAGCAGCAAAAGTGTACACTAAAGATCCAAATATCATGGCAAGACCAAACATATAGATACCAAGTATAATTTTGTCATGGATATGATTGCACGAAAAGATGTGAACTTATAGTACATACTACGCATAGAATGGTAGCAGATCCTATGACAAAGCCAGTACTTAGAGATGTGTTTTGTGGCCATGTGAAATCTCTAGGATTGCGTAGAGGATGATGTACTGAATATTGTAATTTCCCTAAGAGTTCACATTTGATGAATTTGTGTTTTCATCATTAATGCCTATGAATCTTTGTTTGATCTTTATGCATCTTAATGCTCAGTGCATTATTTTAAGTTAGAAGAAGTATGTCGGACAGATGAGATTAGCCCACTCACACGGGTAATCACCTCTATTTACTGTGTGATAAATAGAAATGAGACTGTTTTTAAGCTTATTATCTGGGTGATAATCAAGAGCTCAAGCTTAAAACACGTATGTCGCCTTAACTGGGTGTTAAGATGAGGACATAATACTTACTATGTCCGAAAGTAAAATACCCCACATATTTTACTTTATCTGTTTATGATGCCAGATGTGAGTTCTGATGAATTTTGTAAATGAGTAGATACGTGAACTCAAGTTAGACATTGGGTATGTCTGAACTATCATCTGTACGGTATTGAAAGGTGTAGACATACGCTCCATGGGAAAGGAGTTAATACCGTAATACGTATTTCATACTACGTGTGCATGAGACGACCAATAAGAGTGGCAAAAGTTTGATCTCAACTTTTTATGTCGTGTGAGACTCTTGAGGAAGAGAGTTCCTCAATTTCTTAGTCCCCTCATGACTCTTACTTATTCTCAAGATTTCTATTTAGTGTTTGCTATCTTAGGATGTTGCCAATGGTCATGAGTTTGATTCGATCTAATGGGGCATTTCTAGAAAAGCAAGCTGGACTGAAATTGAGAGTTTGAAGGAAAGAGGAAGATCGATTTTGGAGAATCACATTATAGTTTTGTATTCACCGGTTAACCAATTATGACTGTCTTTGTGATAATCATAATTGTGAATACAATATATATATCATTGTTTAAAAGAGATCAAGAGAGATATAAATGTGATCGATCGATCTAGGGTACTGCATACTAAATCTACTCGGAGTGTGATGCCCATTATGAGCTGCTATATATTCCTAACAGATGTATGGCAACGAGCTCTCAAAGTATGCTGGTCGCACGGATTATTCACCGGTATGAATGTTGAAAAGAGGAAAAGAGAATTCTGTTTGGCCCACCATGTTAAGAGAAAGTCTATGATTGATTTTTCTCTAATGAGGCTGAGTAGGGCTTGTCCGCCCATGTTGGTTTTGTACCACCATGTGCGAGTGGGAGATGATGGATGTATGAGATGGGCCTGAGTTGGCCCGTCCGCCCAAGTTGGGCCCAAAAAGCCCGGCCCACGGGAATAGGGCCCGTGGATGGGGGAAGGTATAAAAGGGAGGAGAGAGAGAGAGAGAAACGCACCCTTTGGCACAATCAACGTACGCTTCTCTCCCGCGCGTTTTCTCTCCCGAAGAACAGTAGGCATACGGCTTCCAATTTCTTCCCTTCAAGGCTTCATCGACCGGATTCTTT
Organism: Eucalyptus urophylla; assembly: GCA_026873135.1. NCBI lineage: Eukaryota > Viridiplantae > Streptophyta > Magnoliopsida > Myrtales > Myrtaceae > Eucalyptus > Eucalyptus urophylla. The sequence goes on along the minus strand of JAOPUP010000233.1, from coordinate 774,959 downwards.
TCCTCCATTGACGACGGTGTTTAATCTGTGGCTAACAAGGTACGCTCAAATCCGTGGTGTGCTTTACGATCGGTGATACGTGTTTTCCCGGGCTTCGTCTTCCGCATCGATTTAGGGGTTCGATTGAGTATTGAATCCGATTTTCGGGGATCAGTCATTCCCAACAGGTGAATCGCAGTATTAAAGTCGGATATGTTTACATCATATCATGTACATTTTTTTTATTATATATAAACAGCATATCGTTATAAATTAACCTAAATGTTCATAAACAGAGATGGTGAAAATATCTCGTAACACTATTCCTTAATTTATTTTTATTTTATTTTATTTTATTTTCCTCTTTTTATATTATTTTCATTATTATTTCTTTTTCCCCTTTCATCATTCTTTAATAAATTTTATCAAATAGTAAATTGTACTAACATACCTAAAATACAAAAATACCTAAAATATATAATAAATATAAATATTTAATTTATAGATTGAATATTTATTATAAGATAAATTAAAGTTAGTATATAAATTAAAATAAGATTAATTAAAAATAATTTTTTATTTTTTATTTTTAATTTCTTAAATTAGAATTCAAATATTATTTATATTGAAATATACTTTCAATTTTGTTAATTTAATAAGTTTATTATTCAAGAAAAATAACTTTCCTATTATGGACATTAGAAATCTTATCCACCTTTATCCCACCTCCCCCATGGGATAATTTTATCCTATCTATATCCCCATTATATCCGACTTTATCCTGTCTTGAGTGAGCACCAAACGTAGGATAGGATAAATCTTATCCTATCTCGAATTTTATCCCGACTGCCAAACGCAGCCTAAAGATAATATAGTCTGGATAACATCATCCCATGGGGAGATGGAATAAAGGTGAATGTGATTTATAAAATTAATGGTATAAAAGTTATTTTTCTCGAATAACAAACTTTTAAAATTAATAAAACTAAATAATATTTGAATTTTAATATAAAAAGTTCAAAATAACAAAAAATAACGATAATATGTTTTTTATTCATTCCTATTTTTAATTATATTTTTTAATTTATATCTATCTTATAATAAAATTTTAATATATATATATAAGATATATATTTATTACATATTTTAGGTATTTTAAGTATATTAGTATAGTATACTATTTCATAAAATTTATTAGAGAATGATGGAAAGGGAAAAATAAATAAAAAAGGAAAAATAAAAAAACAAGCAAATAAAAATGAAGTAGGCAAGAGCATTGCGAGGGATTCTTATCATCTTCATTTGTGTAATTTTTTGGTTTATTTGCACTGATATGCCATGCATACCAAAATTGAAGACAATAAGATGTGAAAATATCCGATTTTGTGACTGTGATTCGCCAAAAGGTAGATTGGACATAGACAAATCCCTGGTTTTTAATATCATATTCTATTTACTAATGTCATGTCTAGAAATCCAGATGACCAAATGCAAACCGAGAATGTCCCCAATCTACAAGAGCAACGCAAGATGACACTCAGCCCAACTATACATCCAAGGAATGTCACGCCCCGAACCCCGAGACACGTGAACAACCCGCCATGGTCATGCAAATGCGACATTCCCAGGTAGTGTCGCCGACTCCAATCACTTATTATTGCGCATGCAGAACGTATAATAAAACCCCTGACAAAAACTCACAGGATAGGAAAACAGGAAACCAATTCATTCAAAACCAAACATACTTTCAAATATAAACGTCGGAGATTACATATATACCAAAAAGGGCAGTCTACAAAAAGGGGATCAGTCCACAAAAAATAAGAAACGGTCCTATGACCACTAGTCGGACTCTTTCTTCGATCTCACTTCTAACTGATTAGCCTCCGGGGGTTTCGCCATCTACGGTCCTAAAATTTGGCCCACAACAAGGTGAGACATTGTCTTAGCAAGTTCAACCATCTAAACCCCTATTAGAAAGAAAATACACCCAAGGGTGGCCTAGCCACACCACAAAGATGACTTACCTCGTCTCAGTTTCTTCCTGCAGGTTAGCACAGTTCATATCACAACCATAGTCATATAGCAATTTCACACATCAATTGGAACGTCTCTGTCAATCACAATATTGCTCACACAAGCATAACCTACCGACACACATCGGTCTATCAATTCAATCAAAAAGGAGGGTCTTGATTATAGGGCCAAATCATTATGACACGTCACATTCCATGCGACACAATTTTGTCCCATAATCCGGCGCATTAATAACACTTAGCATGCGTTCCAGTTGTTATTCACTGCTACACAAGGGCATAGCCTACTCACAGTTCGGTTATCTACTGGCATATAGCCAGGTGTCGTCTCCCCATCTTGGAGCACGGCTTCGTCATTACATCGACGGCATTCCCGAAGGAGCATGGGTCTAGTTGGCCTAGTCTCTACTGCGACCCGAGCCTTGTCACTATGTTGACTGCATTTCTAAAGGAATATAGGTCCAGTTGGCCTAGCCACTACTGCGACCGAGTCTTTCAACTAACACACAACAATTCAATACTAGCCCTCGAACACTTTGCATTTCACTCAAATGCTCCCATTACAATAATAATCTTTAGAAATCCAATTTTAGTGCCAAACCCGACACCTGGGATTTTTCTGAATAAATCCATATTTTTCACAACCAACATTCAATTTGTAAAATCCAACTATCAAATTAATAATTTGAATGCACAGCAGAGACCAGCACGAAATTCTGAGAAATTAAGGTCCTGAAATAATTTTCGATTTTTTATTTTATTTTTTTCGAAAATAATTAAATAATAATATTTTAATTATTTTCGTAATATAATATATCATTATTATTTAAGCAAATTTCGAAACATTTATTTAAATCAAAAATAAATCCTTTAAGTCCAATCATCATCAAATTAACATAACCATCCATTTAACTTTAATTAAACACACCATAAACTAATCACACCCCTTAATCTAATCCACACCTAATTAAACTAATCTAACAACCTAAGCTTACTTAGCTTAAACTAAGAACACCCTAAGCATAATTAACTCTCTAATCGAGATTTAGTGAGCTAAACTCACTGGAATCACTTTCCAATGAGTCCCTGGCGAAGAGCACGATGAGACTGTTAACAAATCTCCTTGGGGCGACGCCAAAAGAGGACCAAAAGGCGCCTAAAACGGGCCTTGAAGATCTCTCAACCTTGCTAGCCGAAGGTTGCTGATCACGGCCGGAGGAGGATTGCTCGGCGGCAGCTTGCGGGCGGAACCGGTGGAACCGGCGGAGACGGGCGGCGACAGCTCGGGTGACGACTGGCGGCGGCTCACGGCATCAGTGGAGACTCCAGCAACGACGAACAGCTGCTGGGACGACTCGAACGAAGGTTGGAGGCTTGGGCGAAGGTGGAGCGGCAAGATGGCCAGCGAGGAGCGCGCGGGCCTTCGCGAGCGGACAGGCGACGACCACGATGGCGACGACAACAAGCGGGCGACTGAGCGGCAAAGGGGCAGCGTCAGGCTAGCTGGCTGGTCCAATCGGTTCCCTCTCTCTCTCTCCTCCAAGTGACATCCCACCTTTTTTAGAGCACATCCTCACCCTCCACTTATCAAGATCCTATGCACTCTAGCCTCACCATGACATTACATGAAGTCACACTCCACTAACTCAATCCTCCACAACCTCTTCCAATGGTCGCAATTTCTTTTTCCGCCGTGGCATAAAATCTTGTATATCAATTTCATTCAATTCTTTTCTAATTGAATCAAATTGAAGTCCATAAAATTAATCCAATGTCACTACACTTTAATTTACATCCTCACTTGTTCATAGAACCTTCTTGAGTCCCAAAAGCACGACCAAAAGCGGGCCTACTAGTTTATCGAGCCAAATTAGCCATACTTTAATTAACTTGCTGAAAAATTCTGATTGCATGAAAAATCTTCCGAAGATGAGTTAATGATCCTAAAATGATTTGTGACACACCATGACTTTCAATTCTGAATTTGCTTTCAATTTCACGGTTAATTTCACTCTGGTACGATATTAGCGCGTCCTGATCTTCTAGGTAGCTTTTTAGAAATTTTCATGCATTTGACCTGTGGTTGATCAATTCAAGCCATAATATACATCTTTGACATATTGGCGACTTTCGACTGTTGTGGTAATCTCAAGGTTTCAAATATGAACACATGGTACCCAAATCAACAGAAAAGTCGGTCTAGTGCCGATCGACAAGAATTATGTAATCTGGTGGAATCACCCACACTTGATCACATGCCTTTGTCGAGTCGACCTATCTCCGGTCTCTAGTCAATTTTTAATTGTGTCGTAATGACCCTTGCAGATTAGCTCGGTCGAAAGGTCGCTTCCTAGTCAAATTCTCGAGTCTGATGCATTAAAATCTCTTAACGGCTTCACCTGATAAACTAGTTTTCACATGAGTGGCCAACTCAAGAAAAATAACTATATGTGCAAAGATGAAATGCTCCTCTCAATTTACTGAAAATAGAATTGAAAAATCGGGATGTCACAAGGAATCTCGAGTTGTACAGGCCACTCTTTTTGAGCTCTTTTAACGGAAAATTTCCCTGTTTTCGTAGGTGTTTCGGTATGGAAATTTAACTACTAGCTCGCTCTCTCCCATTATTGAAGTTGGTTTCGTTATCTTAACTGAATCCACATTATCCTCGTTGGTGTGCGCATTGTTATTTATGGGACTTCACTAATTCTCGTGTTCTCCATTCGCTATTTATTGTCGTCAAAATGCTTTTCGCCACACCAACTTTATCGAGCTCAGAATGTTCCATTCTTCCAATAATCCGATGGTTAATTTTGCTTATCTATCCTCTCCTCTCATTCATGAAGTTAGTAAAATGATGCCTTTCATATTTGCAAACTTCAACAGAACTTCTCCAAGACAACCCTCCGTCTTGCTTACCAGAGTTTTGGAATAATATACAGAGATTCAAGCACATATCCGAAATATGTCTACAGATACACATTGTCTGATAGCTTGAGAGACCACAAAGAAGATGACAAGATCTTTGGGATACTTTCTTTGGTAATCTGGACTTTTGACTATCATTCCCACCTGCAATTACATGATATTTGTCTTAGCAGCGAATGAAAATGGTGAAGGTGCTCGCTCTTAGGGGTGAGCGGTTTCAAGTTCCTGTTCGGTTCCGTCTGGAACCTGGAACCTACCCTCGGGTACAGGTTTCTCAAAATGAGGAACCTGGAACCTACCCGTCAGAACCGAGAACCTGGAACCTACCCTGTCACAGGTTCCAGGGTCGGTTCCAGGTTCCAACAGGTTCCGCATTCCTTTTTTTTTTTTTTTATTAATAGATTTGAACTATAACGTATGCGCATATTATAAAAAAAAAATTATAACGTACGCGCACGTTACCAAAAAAAAAAATATAACGTACATGCACATTATCAAAAAAAAATTATAACGTACACGCACGTTATCAAAAAAAATATAACGTACGCGCACGTTATAGAAAAAAAAATAGCGTGCGTGCACGTTATAAAAAAAAATATAACGTATGCGCGTGTCACCAAAAAAAACTATAACGTACACGTATACTATACGGTAACTTCTCACATCTTAGCAAACATACCAATGCCAACAGTTTTTTTTTTCTATTATTCATTTTTAAAGTTGAATTATAACATACGCACTCTAAAAATGAATAAAAAAAAATTATAACATACGCGCATATTATTGGACTTTTCAGCATTGTCGCAATAATCCTCTAACATCAAAATCATGCCATAAATATACTTCCCGAGCTATGAAAACAATAAAACAAAACATAGACTCTTTGACAACAATGTTTTTCCATGCATTAAACTTATCAATGGTGAGATCACAACAACCATTTAAAGACTCATAAACTCTTTGACAATATAGTTAAAGCAGCACAAAGTCAATAAAAAACCTTGCTTGAATTCTCTACCGCTAAATCCATTGCCGTTGCGACACCACCAACTCTATTTATCAACAATAATCTCCGCATTAAGGCCAACCATATCTGAAAAAAGAAAAAGAAGAGGTTAAATAAAATATTCACTTATCAAATATACAAAAATAATTATAATATATAAAGATATAAACATTACTTACCTAATTCAAATTGTTCGGCGTTCTCGATACACTCTTCATCACCAAGCGGTACACGAGCGGCCCTCAACCAATCTTGAGTGCAAATCAAAGCTTCCACTATTTTAGGAGTTAAAGAACTTCGAAAGCCATCAAGCACACGACCCGATGTACTAAAAGTTGACTCTGAAGCAACGGTTGTTACAGGAATGGACAAAATATCTCGAGCCATCAAAGAAAGAATCTTATATTTTGAACCATTAGCCTTCCACCAAATCAAAATGTCAATACCGAGATCCTTTTCATTTTTTTCTTGAAGATACTCATCAAGCTCGGACTTGTTATCATCGCGCCCTTGTTCATTCGAGTATAAAAACATTTTCTTCCAATCTTGGGCTTCATGCATCTTTAGTTCTTCACTACCACCCGTATCGGGTTGGGAAGTGGAACTACTACTACTTGCTCCCAAATTATGGCCACCAAGATCTTGATCATTTGAAATAAGAGAAGATTGCTCATAAAATGCATACAAATGCTCCAATGTATTCTTCACCTTGCAATACATCTCTCCAATCTTCAATTCATCATCATAAATTTGTCCATACAAGAATCTCACATAATTTAACTTGGCTCTAGGATCTAACACAACCGCAATCAACACCATAATATTCACTTTATCCAAGCTTCCATAATATTTGTCAAATTTTTCTTTCATTTTCAAACCCATAGTTTGAAGCTTAGGATCCGAAGCATTGACCGCATCTTTCAAATATCTATACAAAATAGCTATCCCTTCAAAATAATCATTTGAAGTAACATATGAAGTCCCAGACATCTTCTTGGTGGCATCATAGAATGCTTTCAGAAAATTCGAAAGAATAATAGCATTTTCCCAATCATCATCCCTAGGAGTTTCATGATCTAGCTCACTTACAAAAGATGGATCGTGATCTTCCATCCTTTCGAAAGCTTTTCTGAACTTTATGGCGGTGTCCAACATGAGGTAAGTGGAGTTCCATCTAGTGGCAACGTCAAGAACTACCGAACCCTTATAAGTGATCTTTTCTCTCTCAATGCAAGATTTAAATCCTTGGGCTCTTGTGGGAGAACTTCTTACATACCTAACCACATTTCGGATACGTGCAATGGAGTCACGTACCGTAGTCAAGCCATCTCTCACAATCAAATTTAATATATGAGTTGTACATCTCATGTGCAAAACACTACCATCTAATATCAACGGCCTTTGTTTGGAAAGTTTATCCCTCAAATAGCCAATTGCAACATCATTCGAGTTAGCATTATCCACGGTAATTGTGGACACCTTTTCTTCTATTCCCCACTCCTCAATGCATGTCTCCACCATTTTCCCAATCTCCCTACCCCTGTGACTATGCATCACCACAAAATTGATGATTCTTTTATGCAACTTCCAATTTTCATCAATAAAATGTGCAGTGAGACACAAATAATTCAGATTTTGATTGGAACTCCATGTATCAGTTGTGAGTGCAATCCTAGAATTAATCTTTCCAAAATAATTCTTCAAAGAAGTTCTTTCACATAAAAACAACTTCATACAATCTTTTGCCACTGTAAAACGTGATATATGTTTGAAGAGAGGTTGTATCTCACTAACATATTCACGAAATCCAACACACTCAACCAAGGAAAAAGGTTGCTCATCAATGATGATAAACCGAGCAAGCATGTGCCTAGCTCGTTCTTGATTAAATGACCATGTCGCTAAGACGCTACCAGTGCTAGAATCTCCTCCTGTCTTACCAGCCGTGTTGACATTACGTGGTACAAAGAATTTCTGCCTTTTATCTAGATTACGAGGAAACCTCTTACATGTGTTTAAGTGCTTCATCATTGAAGAAGTACCATTAGCAACACGGTACTTAAGCATAGACCCACAATGAATGCATTTCACTTGATATATTTTTCCATCCTTATCACTGATTTTCGAATAATGATTCCAGCATTCAGATGTATATTTCTTATCATGAGAATCGGATACCTTATTTGTGGCACTCAAGGTAGGGGGTGCATCTTCTTCAATTTCATTGTCAGAAAACTCAAATTCCATACCCGGGGTCATCTCCTCACGTCCCTCCACCTCCATTGACGTGTTATCTTGATACATTAATTCCGCACTACACAACAATAATATAATATAATTAGAAAATTCAAAACATAATGTGAATTGAGTTATAGAATATGCAAGCAATTGCTAAAAATCAAATCAATACATAATTTTAGGACTATATCATATTATCAATACAAATGCAAAAGATTTATTCAAATATGCCCTTATTTGTGGCCATACAGTTGTCCCAGCATGTGTTTTAAAAACTACAATCGAAAGAAATTCAGATCCAAATCATAGCAACGGATACAAAAAAACAAGACAACGACGACAGAATGCAAGACACGAAAAAAGAAGGCACGACAAAGTAAATCAGCATGAAGTCAGGACAAATGACACATCAAAGGAAACAAAAACTGATGAAAAACCAATCGCGCGAAATCGCCCAAAGTTCCCAAGAGCACAAAATCAGCGCCAACGCAAACAGAAGATCGCGTTCCTAGTTTCGCACTCGGGTGACTTTTACCGGATCACAACACACAAAAGACACCGCCACCACACGAATCTTCTCCGCGCCCTCACACCTGTACCGCCGCTGCAGCTTCTTCTCGACGCTGCTGCCCACATCTGGTAGCATTCTTACCAGCAGTGACGATAATTTTCTTACAAGCTGAACAAGAACCCATAGCTGCCTCTTGCCGGCAAATCCAAGGGAGTTCCTAGCTTTTCAGTGACCACCTCGACGCTCCTATAAGCCCCCCAGCGACACCACCAGCTTCTTGCCGTGCTGCCTCTCTTCACTGTCTCCTAGCGGCTCCGATGGCTGTCCAGGAAGATTCCGAAGCTCCCCAGCGACTCAGATGCCCTCCTGTACTCTTGTGGCAATTGAGATTTTCTTTTTGTAGGTTTTCGGTCCCTGCCTGACACTATGGCGGCTTTTTAATCAACACCGGGCCTTCCGCAACATTGTCAAGCAAAATCTTCAACACCAACACCACGAGTTCTTGCATCCTTGCTCAGCGAACCAACGAAGTCAACAAAATTATGGACACGAGACTTGAACTTGACTTATGATGACGAATGCATTTGTAACGTGTTTATGTCCAAATAAAAGGCAATCCTAATTTCATCTAATTCTTAGATTGCGGGATATGCCTGCCGTCTAGGAATTATGATGCACCAACCAGTACTGTTGACTAGACGAGAGCCATGGCGTAACATTGCCTAATTCATGAAAAAAGGATCCACCAATGTGCTAGGGAATAGAGCCATCTCCGGCGATCAAAGGTGGGATTCAAAAAAAGTGATGGTTCATCCTAGTGCACAAACCCAAAAAATGTACCTCTTCATGATCTTAGACGAATAGGAATTTTGAGATTATGAAAAAAACAAAAAATCGAAAAACCGCAACACGTTCATGGACGAAAACGAAGACGAACCTCGAAGAGAGAATTCCTCGGGGTTTCCAAGAACGGACGCCGGCCGACAAGGGGGGAACGCCGAAGCCGAGTTGGGGAAACCACGCGAAACAGCTAGAGATCATCGCTGAAAAATGGGGGATGCGTGATCGCAGAGAGCGTCGAGAAATCGGAGTTCAGCGGGAGAAATCAGAGGTGTTTTGGGGCTTCTGGCGCGAGCGGCGTGGGTCACGAGCAGGGACGTCGGTCAGGGTCTTCAGGGCAACGGCCGGTCACGAGCAGGGACGTCGGTCAAGGTCGGTCAGCTTCTGGCGATTCGCGAATGCGGGCGTCGAGGCTCGAGCGACGTCGGGGACTGGCGTCCAGCGGCGTTCGGCGACGGTGGCCGGCGCTGAGCAGAGCGACGGGCGTCGAGCGGCGTTCGGCGACGGTGGCCGGCGCTGAGCAGTGAGCAGGGACGTCAGTCAGGGTCTTCAGGGCAACGGCGACTCAAGTGTCGCGAATGCGGGCGTCGAGCGACGTCGGGGACTGGCGTCTAGTCTAGACCAGTGGCGTCCGGCGGCGGTGGCCTTGAGGGCGAGCGGCGTCCAGCTGAAATCGGAGGACTGAGGAAGATACAGAGGACAGGAGGCTGGAGGCTTGGAGCGCCGAGCGGGGGGGGGGGGGGTTCCTTTTGGAACCCTAACCGGTTCCGAAACCGGTTCCGCGGCCGGTTCCGGTTCCGGTTCGCGGCGGCCTGGTTCCGGTTCCGGTTCCGCGGTTCCCGGAAAAATGGAACCGGGAACCGGAACCGGTCCTTTAAGAACCGGGAACCGGACCGAGGTTCCGGTTCCGGTTCTCCGGTTCCCGGTTCTACCCGCTACCCGTGCTCGCCCCTACTCGCTCTGGCTCGCCACTTCTTAGGCACTACAAAGTTTGTATGGCTTTTCATTGCATTATTATAATAGAATGTTGTTTCGTTACAGGCGGTACGTATGCTTTATACACAATTATTATGTAGGCACTCAAAGATGTGACTGTTGAGCAATTCAGATGCTGCATATCACTGCATATAATCTTACATTCCTGAAGCCTCATTAACAAAGGAGACGACGGCCAGCTTGCTTATCAAGGAATTCTTCGAGAAGCATCGGAGCTCTCGTACATTCTTGGTTTCTGAAACTAATGTTCCAATGTCCCAAAATGCTAAAAGAACAAGGAAGTCATACCCAACGAGAAGTCCCCGAGCTCAGGACCTGTTACACAAGAAACACCTCTAGACAATGCTCGAACAAAAGCTTAATGTTCTTGGAGACTAATCCCCCTGCACACCATATCAGCCTCCGAGTTGGGCGACAAGGTCGGTCCAGATGCCTCACATGGAACTAGACTCCCAGACTCAATATCTGCCATTGATTGCGGATCGGCAACAAGCAACAGCATCTGATCGTACTTGTCAATGGCACAGGTACTTTTTTTCCTTTTGGTCGAAAATGGCGCGGGTATGGACTCTGACCTTTCCGTGTACCAGAGGACAAGATATTTGGAGCTCTGCTGCAATCAGAATGGGTTTCTGCACGACAACCTTCCTCAAGAGCATTAATTACAAGTTGATTGCTCAGATGATTTCTAAGACGGTCAACATTGCGGATGCCATTAAAGCTAGCATCATGCGCTCTGTGTCGGGTGAAATAGCCACTAGTCTGCTCCAAACCAAAAGCACCTCCCACGATAGATTATATTAACTCTAAGCAGATCATCTAATTCATTTCCACATCAATTCTTTACACGATTCACTCAAGTGGGGGGTGAGAGAAATAGAAAGAGAAATGCTTAATGGGGTAGAAATAAGGGAATAATACAAACCGTGAAATCCATAAGCAAGACATAGTTATCATAGATTGGAAAAGAAGGCATAAATTAAGCATCCGTCATCACAAGGCTCAGAGGTACTTTAAACATCAATCGAGCAAAGGATGATGTAGCAATGTCTAATTCTTAAGTTCTACTTTGTTAGTTGGGACGGTATGAGAGAGCATGTCAACTGCTTCTTCTTTTTTCCTTCTTTTTTGTTGCCTTTTCTATTTTATCTCACCCAGTACTCCTATTTTCAATTTCAAACTCCTTTTTGGTTTTTAAATTAATTGCTGTATTGTAATCAAAAAATTAAATCAATGCAAATTAGTTTTTCTCCTTTTTAGGTGTCATTAAGCGAATGGGCCAGAGATCATGTTTATGTAAGCTCTCTCGAAATGCATTGACATACATATGTTGATAGATTTTTCATTAATAGTCATGTGGCACGATATTTTATAGAGGACAATGACGCCCTTTGCAAATGACTAACGAAATTTGATTGTTCTACACCCAGACCAGTGGAGCGGCAAATGATCAGCTGAGGATAAATTGTCTTCCGACAGCAATAGACGTCAAAGTTATCACCATCACTACGTGGTCCTGCTCAATTGATTTTTGAAGTACCTCCGGTTCCTATGATGACATATGCTTAATTTATTTATGCTTTCTTTTCCTATTAGCAATAAGCATATCTCTTTCTATATTTCTCGGTTTGTCATCCATACTTGTCACTTGCCTTTGTTTTTGTGCTTGAATAGATACTCTCTCATGTTTCAACAGGTTTGATTTTAGAGTCACCATCTTGTAAATGTCTGGTGTATCTATGTAGCATGTGTATTCAATGTGTTATCGTTTATTTCCGTTGACATGGCTCAACTTAAGATGCCTTTGTTAAATGATGTTTCTACATAGCATAATGTTTACTTTCATTAAAAACAACTTCTTGTCTAACGGGAAATTTCTACTTTTTACCTCAATATTTTAATGCTTTTTCTGATACTTGTACTTTTAATTTGTCTAATTAAGCTCTTCTATTTTTACTAGCTTTCTAATCAGGTTTCTTTGATATTAAATTTGGCTGAATCCAGCCGGCATGGCCCCGTACAACAACGTAGTATGATGTGGACAAAATTTTTGTAATGTGGATATCCACGTGGGGTTTACATTGACTAAATTGTATTTACATCAATCTTGACATTGTCTAATTGAAAATATTTTCCTAAAACGTCCACGTCAGCGTCCACTTATTTTATAATCATCGTACTTTGGTGTCGTCCGATGACCATGTCCGCTGAATTTGGTTGGATTTGGTAAGAGTTGATTAAGAAACTTATGAAAGTAGGAGGACTCGGTAAAACATATAAAAAGTATGAGCTTTATTAGAAAAGGCGTGATAGTAAAAGCAGAAACTTTTCCCTTGTCTGAGAGATGCGGTTTTCTGCATGTTCAGCATAGGGTTGGTCTTTCGACCAAAAAAAAAAAAAAAAGCATAGGGTTGGTTGTACCACCTAATGAGGACAGTCCCTTAAGCACTGGTCTTGCAGCATACTCAGCCTTTCACTTTTAAAAAGCTGGTGGGGTCTATGCTCTTGCATAAAGGCGGACATTCACATTCACAAATTAGAAGCTTAACTAAAAGGCTCAAAGTAAAATCATTAGTGGCACAATAGTTAGACTATGTGTTTTCTTCTTGAACATATTTATGACCAAATTAGTGATTCTGATCCCTTAGAAGTCACTGAATTGTAAGCTAACCATGTGTTGCCGTGAACAGCATAGCCTAATACTAGCAAGTCAATGAAATTGACAGTTTCATTATGTGGAGTACAGTGCCTTAAACTGGAAACAACTATGAGTCAAAGTTCAGTACAATGCGTTTTAATCATGTGATGGCAACTGCTTTAAGGCAACACAACCTAGATGAAAGATATACTCTTGCAAGCATTCTCCGCTTGCTCAGAGACGGATTCAGTCATCCTGCTTTCTCAGGTCCAAAAGGCATAAACAAGAAGACAAAAGAATGAAGTGATCATGTGTTCCTGTAGTCAATGCTCATATGACCGTACGAGACCCTTCAATTCTTTTCAAAAGGATGGAAAATTATCAAGGTTTTATTCATTTCTTTGCACTATATATATATATATATATATATATATATATATATATATATATATATATATATATATATATTTTGGAGGCATAAGGAAAAAAAAATCAAGTTGCTTCTTAAAATTTTATTTTGATTCGAAATTTGTGCTGATTCATTTGTGATTTGAAAAAGTTGTATCCGTAGCAAATTATTTTATTTTACTTTTGGAATTGAGATGCTTCTTTTAATCTTGCCCGTACAAACTCTTTATAATCAATCTAATTAGATTTTCAATGAATTTGTTAGTAGAATTCTGAGATTTTGTTCATAGGATGCATTCTAATTACATATATTCACGAAAAGAAAAGTGATGGTCAAAGATAGTGATTTCCTCTGGATTCATTACCTTATGTTAGCCGTGACACAGAAAACTAAAGAAGAATCATTTTTAAAAGAAAAATTGCGAAGATTGGAATGGAATGACTTAGGGGAACCGGATATCCATATTTCCTTATGGGGAATAAATCACAAATTCGTCTATTGGCAATCTGGGGCTTAATTATTTTGCATCTTTTTCGGTAAAGAAGAGGGTGATGATATCATCAAGGCTAAAGTGGTGTGATTTACCAATTGTCTGCTAAAGTTTTTTTAGGGTGAAGTACACTATCAGTACCATAACTTGTGTACGACGCTCACTTTGGTGTCAAAAGTTTCTGTCGGATCACTTAGGCTACGCATGACAACGCTTCTCTTCTTGGGAAGAGTTTTTTTTTTCAGAAATGGTTCTTTTCTATTTCTGCTTCGGGGAACAATTTCTGAGTAAAAGAACCCATTTGGTAACGACACAAAATTTCTACTCTTGGAATAGAAAAAGAATAGAAATGCGTTTGGTAACGCAACAATCTCTTGTTTGTATTTATTCATTTTTTATTCTTGCCTACGGATTGCCGCCGCCCGCCCGCCGATCGCGGCCGCCGGCCCTCCAGCCGCCGCCACCTCACGACCGCCGGCCGCTGCCGCCTCACGACCGCCGGCCGTCGCCGGAAGCCCATTGGCCGCCCCCTCCCGCGGCCAGCGGCGACCGGCGGCGGCCGCGGCTGGCGACCGGCGATCGGCGGCGGCGGCGGCCGGCGACCGGCCGCGGCGGTGGGCGGTGGCTCCGGGCGGTTGACGGTGGTCGCGGCAAGAAAAGGAAATAAAAGAAAATTAAAAAAGAAAATCAGCTTATTTCTAGAAATTGTTCCTGGGACAAGAAGCAAATTTTTTTTGCTTCTCATTTCTGCTCCAAATCTATTCCCGGGCTAACCTTCTATTCCTGGGAATAGAAAAACAACTTGGCGTTACCAAACAGGTTTCTGTTCTTTTTTTGTTCCAGGGAACCAAAGAACAGAAATTTTGAGAAACAGAAACGTTGCCATGCAGCACCTTAAGTGCCAAAAAGTTTGAAAACGCTCACTTTGGTGCCAACTCCGATCTAGTTGGACGGAAATCCGACGTGTCACTTTTTTATTAATTTTTTAAGCTGATGTGGCTCGCCGAATAGTATAGTCAGTATTTAAACAATAAAACGACATCGTTTTGTGTCTTTTTCCCAAATTCAAAACCCTAAATCCCCAAATTGAGAGAGAGAAGTCGTCGTCTTCTTCCCCGAAGAATAGCACCAGCAACACCAGCAGCACCGAAGAACAGCACTAGCAACACCAGCAACGCACCAGCACAACACCAGTAGTTTTCCAAAAAAGAAACCACGCACTCGCCTCCGCCCTCCCCTAGTAGTTTTCCCATCTTCAATCACCTTGTCGACCTTTCAAATCCTTGAATCTCAGCCCCACCACCACCTTTTCCCAAGGAATATCGCTAGGCGCAAAGGAAGCATGAGCTCGAAGAATCTCTAGAAGCACAAGCGATTCAGCCAATGGTAGCCGTGAAGATCTGGAACGCCAAGGAGGTTGTTGGCGAAGCCAACTGCGAGGCCATGGCCGCCCAGCTGCGACGACAGCAGTGGCCGTGGCCTCGCCATCCCCTCCTTCGCCCTCGCTGTTGACACCTCCCTCTCCCTCTCCCTCGGGATTTTTTGTTCGTTTTTATTTTTCTTTTGACTTTCTGTGGCAAGCAACTACGATGGAGGTTGAGGGACGGCAGCCGAGCAACGGTGGCCGAGGGATGGTGGCCAAGCGACGGTGGCCGAGGGACAGCAGCCAAGCGATGGTGGCCGAGCAATGGCGGACAAAAAAACCCTAATTTCAATCCCCAAATTAAAAAAAAAAAAAAAAGCCCCAAATGAGTTGTGCGGCGTCTTTTTTGTGAGGCCATCCATGTAGGACGGCAAAACGACGTTTTTTCTTAAGGAAGATGGATTTTTTTTAAAATATAAAAGCCATGTAATTACTTTAGCCGTAATCTTTCGCCGGTGACACCAAAGTGATCGTTTTTCCTCCGATTTGGCACTTAATGATCCGATGGAAACTTTTGGCACCAAAATAAGCGTCGTACGTACTGATAGTGTACTTCTCTTGTTTTTTTTATGGTGACCGTGGATCATTATGCTTCTCTGGAAATAAAAAACAAACCTAGTAACCAGTTGCATGTTCATATATGAATCGTCTGTCCGCGGTTGATAAAAGGAAAGATCCTCGGAAAATTGTGTAATATTAGCCACGTCTAAGATGACGCGGTTGCTCCTTATCCCTTGCTCGTAGTTCTCTCTCTCTCTCTCTCTCTCTCTGCGATTTCGCGTGTTTCAATTCCGATAGTTAACGCGCTACTCTCTTCATTCCAATTGGCGGTGTAAAATGTTTATCGAGTGCGGGATATCCTCCAGTATCACTACGCCATGAAGCTTCACCTTGAATGGCTCTTGCCCTGCACAATCTTTTCATGTAGAGAAAGATTAACAGTGTACACAATTTTTCGGCTCTACATCATTTCTCCTATTTTGATGTTTGTTGTTGTTTCTGGGCTGCAGCTAATTCGCATGGAGGCAGATACTGTGACGTTTTAAGTGGTGGATTTGTTCCACCGCTGTGCAGTACCTATGTTTCTTTTTTATTAGAATGCCTCTGAGTGGGATGATTTTGGTGAAGGGGCTCTGCCTGTAAGTATGCTATTACAATTGGAGATTCTCAGCTTTATCATTAGAACTTTCCACCAGAACAAGCTATGTAGATTATGTCTTAGAGTCTGTTGACTCAATATCTTGTTAATGGTTCTTTCAAGTATGCGCGTTTCCTTAGCACTGCATGAAACAACACTTCTGCTAAATGATCCAGAAGAAGGATGGAAAAGAAACAAAACAAAACAAAGTGGGATGATGGGTTGAAGAATGTGATTGGTATGGGTTAGAGCTTTGCACACGCAATGCTTATTTCATGCCAAATGATATTTGATTATCCCTTGGAACCTATGCTAGCACAGTGGGACATGAATTTTGTAGAGAGTAAGCCTTAGTAATGCTGCATTACTATCCAGCAGAACTGATTTTGCCGCAAGATAGATCCCCTGGTTGGAACGAAATAATGTTCTTTCAGTGAAGGGAGCTTTCCTAATGAAACTCTTCGGTTGAATTGAGTCTTTTCTCTCACTGTCATCTTTAGTACAGTAGTGTTTTGATACATCATTTTTAACCTCCCATGGTGCTAAAGCGGCTTCGGATATTTTACTGGATTGCTCATGCGTCTTTGCAGTTTGTGAGCAACATGGATGGAAAACTTGATGAACGACCTGCTATTTTGAAGCCCTCAAAATTCGTATCGACTGAACTAACTGTAAGTGAGTTCTGCCACAAGCGACGCATGGCGTGCATAGTTTTATTCGACAACTAGAGTAAAGCCACATCTCACATTACCTCCTGAAAAAAGTACTTTCATGATGGAGGGAAGCACCACTTTGTTTTATTGATTCATTTATTTTAATCTTCTTTTTTCAGAAGCCTAAAAAAAAGGACACGGCATATTGATGGCATGCTACCACTCTGTGATTGAGTAATTATTTCCGTTTTTCCTTATTTTAATGCAAATTAATTTAATTTTGAGCCTTTTCTAACCTCCCCCCTTGGCAACGCTTGGTGCAAGTCTGTCTTTATTTATGAATTTGGTTGCAAAAACCTTTAACTTTGTGAAGATATGGAACAAATGATGCATATCTCTACTTTGTGCTGTAATTTGGTTGCATTGGTGAGTTTAATTCATACATTAATTATTCAATTGTTTGATGAATCTGCCTTCTACATGCGTTGTGATTTGTAATATCAGGTGCAATTCAAATGCTCATTGACATACATGGACTTCAAGGGATGTGCAAACAGCGCAGCAATTAACTCAAGAGTCGCCCATGTCGCCCCCCTAAAGCTTGTAAGGTTAAATGCTTTAAATAGTTTGAAGGGTGACCAGAGACTGTCGGGTCTCTGTATCAAAGTCGAACTATGTTATTATGCTCCAAAGGGAGTCATAATTCAGAATCCTAAAGCATCTTAGCGTTCGTGCAAGCATATGTAATGCCTGCTGGAATAAGAAGCAGTTTTCCTCATTGCTTTCTATCCAAAGTGAGGTTTCACCTGGTGATGCTTGCAATTCATCAGAAGATGCAACTTACTCACGAGATTGTATTACTTATTTTGCTGGTCAAATGATAGTTATCACGTTGATGTATTTTTGCAACTAAGCATAATTGCATTGCAAAATATAACTATATGATCTGTTGAGTATAGACTCATGTTTTGTACTTTTTTTATGTTTGGTGCGAGGATCAGCCGAGGCAGCAGAGCATTTGAAGCAACACTGCTTGAAAAATGTCTGCCCTCAAGTCTATGCTCTTTGAATCAAAGAAACAATTGATGTCAGTCTGATTTATGTGCTTATAAGTTACGTTTAAGACATGCTGTGTATTCTGAGCCATCGTAATGCCGCAAATATGTGTCTTCTGAATCTTGTTTTGCGATGATTTGGCACAACTTTCTGTGAAATCGACAAGGACTGTGATTCTTAAAAGGTGAGCACAGGTTGTAGTTGATCTTCATAAAACTTGATCGCCATGTTTCTTTTCTTGTTTGAGTATATGATAGTGATGGGTTACACAGCTAGGGAGATTATGAAATTGCTTGGATAGACGCTGAAGTTGGAAAGGCAGAAAACGGAATGTTATCTTTGCTTCCTCTGTCAACTTCAGCGCCACCACATAAATCAGAACTCGTTGGTGATTTGAAGTAGGCAGATTTCAAACGATTCCAAACCAGCTAACATGGCTTTTGCTTCTCCAACAGGAGTAGCGATGATGGTTTTTTACCCAACGAGCAAGACAGTCTCACAAGGCTTGACACAGTTGTATGTCGAACTTTCGGTGTTTGCAGGTAGAATTTGCAGGTACCACTCTGTCCCGAACCCCCTTCGTCTCTGATCAAAGCAATCGAGACTATAAATTTTCATGATTGAATTTGGCCGTGTCCAACTCATTTTGAGGGATAGAATTATAAATGCCTTCTACCTTTTGTTTTTCCACCTTGTCATTGATTCGGTGCGTTCTAATCTTGTAGGGCGGTTTATTCAGCACTAAGCAGATTGTCCTCGAGCGACCTCTTTGTTAAGATTATTACACGATTCATGATTATTTGTAGTCACAATTTTGTTTGCTTTGAGATTAGATACATATGTAATTCTATTCTACTTACGATGTAAAAAGTAAGTGCCGTGTCAATATATTCTAATATGGGCTTATTTCTTGTATTACCAAAGGGAAATGTCACCTCCACATGAGGTATGAACTAGTGACTACTGATAAGTATAGGGGTTAAAATCACAAAAAACTACAAATTGGTACATATGTGACAAATTTATTCTAAATTAATTTTTTGATCACCAAAACCATAAACTGATACACAATTGACAAATTTACTTCACATTAATTTTTAACAACAGAATATTCAAATCAGTATATTTGTGACAAATTTACCATAAATTAATTTCCATTAGATTAACACCACGAAGAATCACAAACCAATACACCTGTGCCAAACGGAGGATAAAACCCTAAACAAGTATATTTGTCAATTGCCATATATAATCAAACTTAGTAATTTGACGATAAAATTTAATGAAAATTAATGGAAGATAAACTTATCATATGTGTACCAATTTGAAGTTTTTGTACTCAAAAAATTAATTTGAAATAAATTTATCGTAGGTATACCAGTTTGAAATTTTTCATAATATTAATCATAAGTATAAATCCATAGACAGTGTGTGTATATGTTCTAATCCCATTAAAAGAAGTGGCACTCCACCATGGCTGGGAAACATTAATGGCCATCTCCACTATGGTGGATTCCATTCTTAAGTAGCACCGCCACCTTAAGGATTTCGCCATCTTTCTCTCTCTATCTCAACATGAACTTGTTTCCTCAAATGACCATTGCAAAGTAGTTTTCCTTGCATACTCATAATCCTAGTCGTCGTAAGTCTACTGAACGTTGGGCATAAGATGTTTGTCCCTTTTGTATTTTCCAAACTAAGGACCCGAAACAAATAATCCAATCTTATCCGACTTGACATTATGTATGGCCCGCCACTACATTGGCATTAAGAGATTATTCAGAAATAATATTTTCTGTTAATATCACGAAAAATCCTAAATTAATACATATATGACAAATTTAATCTAAACTAATTTTTTGATCACTAGAAGCCTCAAATTGGTACACATGTCACAAAATTTATTTTGTATTAATTTTTGTTAAAATTTACCGTCAGTTTGCTAAGTTAGATGATAGCCCCGTTTGGTTTAGCATTTGGGAAAAGGCTTTTCCCAAATGCAAAAGCCTTTAGCCTAAAGAGCTTCGAGAAAATGTAAGACTGTTTGGTAAAAATTGAAAAGTGCTTTAGGAAAATGCAAGATTATTTAGTAAACATATATTTGAAAAACCCTTAATTTTTTTAGTTTTAGTATTTTTAAAATTGCAAAAAAGAAACAATGACTATATAACATTTTCCATGTTGAGAGTAATATAAAAAATACACATTAGTAAATTTATTTAAAAATTATATTAAAAGAATTTGATTATGGATTCGATGCAAAGTTCAACTTTTAGCCTAGGGTTCTTTTAGGTTTGTTTTCAACTTTGAATAATTTTTTTAAAATTATTGTAGTATTAATCATCTTCATTAATTAATGATCATTCTAGTGTATTGATAAAAAGTTGGACTAGATTGTTAGAAGATAAAAATGATATATAAAAAAAAGGTAAACTTATTCGGTGGATGGTGAAGTGACCAATTGTGGATGCTAATTTTTTTTAGTAAGCACCGCATGTGATAGTTAACGGGTGTATCAATTTAGGGTTTTATTCTTCGTTTGTCACATATATACTGATTTGTGGTTTTTTATAATATTAATTCAATTTAATGAAAATTAATAAAAATGTAAATTTATCACAAATATATCAAACTAAGATTTTTTATAGTCAAAAGATTAATCTTGGATAAAATTCAATCAACGCACTCTCTCTCACCCCCACACAAACTTACATCTGTGATGAGTATCAAATTTAATCAAGAGTCGCATTTATATCAATGGCTATCCAAATGTATTAGACTCCAAAGACGGGTTGGACATTGCAATTGGGACGCCAAAGAAGAAAGTTAAAAAGAGTGGTCCACAACAAGAAGAAAAAAAAAAACAAGAAGATGTCTATCTCCTCCCTAAAAATGGGCTACTAATTAAAATATTCAGAACAAACAAATTCATCTCTAATGACTTTTTTCTTCAATAGAGACATAAGGAAAAAAATTCATACCGCTTCTTAGAATTGTCTATTGATTCGAAATTTGTGATGATTCATTTATGATTCGAAAAAATCGTCGATATAGCAATTTATTTTATTTTATTTTTGGGATTGAGATGCTTATTTGATTTTTTTTTGTATAAAAACTCTTTATCATCAATGAGATTTTCAATGAATTTATAAGTAGAATCCTGAATTTTTGTGCACATAATGCATTATAATTGCATTCATTCACAAAAAAAAAAAAAATGATGATCAAAGGTACCGTTCATACTTTGGGTGCGTTTGGCACCAGCTTTGCCAAGTACCTTTGGGTACTCAAAGCCCATTTGCCCAAATATTGGGTGTTTGGGAAAAAATTTTAGACCTGCCTTGAAGAAATGCTGGCCTTCCAAAGGCTGAAAGCCCAAGGCAGGTCCTAGGCTGCCTTGGGCTTTCAGCATTTTCGGAAGGCCCAATGCACTGTTCAACTTCCTCTTCGTCGAATTCTGAGATGTCGGCAGGTGAGGTGGCGACTCGACCGGCGAGGTGGCGATGGATCGGCGACGGGTTGGAGAGAGGCCGGCAACCGTCGCCGACTAGTCGCGCGACCCAGATCTGGGTCGCGTCGATTGCCTAGGTCATGGCGAGGTCGGTTGTCGCGACCTCCGGCGACCTCCGCGACCCAGATCTGGGTCGCAGAGGTCGCCTGGGTCACGGCGAGGTCTGTTGCCGCAACCTCCGGTGACCCACGACCTCGCGGCGACTCAAATCTGGGTCGCGGAGGTCGCGGAGGTCGCCGAAGGTCGCGGCGACCCAGGCGAACCAGGACCTCGCTGCGACCCAGATCCTCTGCGACCTCGTGGTGACCTTCGTTGCACGGTGGGTTGCGCGACGGCGCGGCGAGGGTAGCCGCGACCCTCGCCGGATCGCCTACCCTTCGCCGGCGCGAAGCCTTGGCCAGCGGTCACCGGCAAAGTCTTGGCCGGTCAACTTTCCTTTTTCTTTTAATAATAAAAGTATTTTGCAAATTTAATTTACCCAAATATTATTTTGCACAAGTATACTTCACAATGGACTTTCACAAATAAATTTACTAAACACACTTTGCATTTTGAAAAACACAAGGTCTTTATATTTTCTCAAGGACTTTCACAAATAAATTTACTAAACACACTTTGCATTTTGAAAAACACAAGGTCTTTATATTTTCTCAAGGACTTTTCCCAAAAGTCTTCCCAAACGCACTCTTTGTATAATTCAAACTTTGACGATGAAAGATAGTGAATTCCTCTGGATTTATTGCCTTATGTTAGCCGTTTTCACGTGCGTAAAAAAATGCATTATAATTAGTAATTACTACATCGCGACGGCAACTTCGATTCACCTGAAAAGATGGCCGATCCTCCTCCCCTCCGAGTCCGACCTCCCCTGCTCCCGAAACCCTGGCGTCCGGCCCCCACTCCTGCGAGGCCTCCTTCGGCAACGGCTTCACTCGCCACCTCGACCTCCTCTCCGCCGTCGACGGCGGAAGAGTGGGCTGCAGGGGAGCATGGTTCCGGTGCTTCACGCTTGAGAGCTCCATCTGCGAGGGGAGGGCTGCCGAAGATGTCGCCGGAGAGGATCGGGATGGCGGTGGGAGGGAAAAGGTTGGACGGCGTGATGGGGAGGAGCGAAGAGGAGGAGGAGATGCCGGTGTTGGAGGACGGCGCGTTCCAGACCGCCGAGGGCGGGTGGCCGCAAGTTGGGGTTTAGGAGAGGGCAGAGTCTAGGGAGCGATGATTTGTTGGAAAAAATTATGTGGACCAGGGTGAGCGGCATCCGGTTTGTAATTTGATCAGGTCGATTCCTGTCGTCAAACCAGGAGAGTTGCGGCGCGATCAGGTTATGCTTTTGATCGATCCGTTTGTCCTCGTCTCTGTTGTAGTTGTGTCGGTTAGAATCCAATTTATCGGAATCTGGAATTTACTGATGGTCATGGGAATTCAACATTGCGCTTTTATACAGTTATATGGCAGAGTAGGATGTGATGATGATCAATGGCTATGGAGCTCCGAAATTATGTCATTTTTGTAAGGGGAGTGCAATACAATTGCTATGCATTTTTAGATATGGAATTAATTAAGTGCTATTAGAGTTAGGGGATCAGTGATAATGAAAAGCTGAATATGCTAACAAGTGATTAATTATCTCCTAGACTCTGGGAAAGATGGGAAACTCACGGATTGGAAAGATCTAGATTCCAGGTAAATTCAGTTGAACTGGTGGTCTTCTGCGGTAGCTCTTTCCATTCATAATTGATTATGGCTGCACAGAACCAATGGTTGTTGCGACGATTATTCTGTCTAAACTAAAATTGCAATAGGCTGATTATGTATTTCCTAGATTCTGGGAAGGATGAGAACAAGTTTGAGGATCTAGAGTCTAGACTAGTCTGGTTGGACAGGTGTTTTTTTCCTGCTGGCTGATTATCTATCATTTTATGTGGAATATTTCTACTCTTCTCTCTGTTTTCTCTGCTCTTCATTCCATTTTACCTCTCTCTAACGTTATCTCTTATGAAGCCGCAGCGGATCGAGGAGCCAATAATTCTTATCACCCGCTTTGAATATGCGAACTTTTCACACAGTTACTGATTGGTACAATGCGTACATCTCCTCCAGGGTCACTGATTTACCATATCGACCTCATGTTGTCTTTGTAGGCCATTGCACGGTATAAGAAGGATGCTTTGATCTACAAATTCATGTTCTGGTGCTTGTGATTTCTGCCTGTGTGGAATAGTCTTGGGGGAGTATGAAATCATTTGTTCTCTTCCTGTTTATAGCATAATGGGTGCATACTACACCGTTTTTAGGTGGTACCACAGATTTTAGATAAAGTGGAAATTGGATCCATATGTGGCATCGTGCTGTAACAACATGGAGTATCCTGAAGCACAGAAAATCAGCTTCAGTACAAATGGAAAGAACCTTTGTTCTCTTTGTTTAGGAATTGTAGCAGGATGAGAGTAAAGAATTTTGGACACATGTTTCTTTCAACAGTTAGTTTTTGATAGAGGATATAGATCGATCAAAGTTACCAGAATTATCTTCAGTCAAAAATCTGTAATAACCTTTTGAGTTTAGAGAGAAGACTTAGTTATCAAGGAAACTAAGTCTTTATTACCATCATTATTATTTCACAGTGTAACATTTGTATCCCATTTTGAGGAGTATGCTTGATATGCATTTTGTGCAAGTTCATTGATAGTTTGAACTTTTGGCAAAATTGAGTGTTTAACATGGTCTAAGTGCTCCACTCATGATTTCATTTTGTATTCCTCTTTGTTTGTTCAGTGTGCTCCTATTTTCAGCTATTGTGCTTATCCCCATCAATGTGGTTATATCCACGTACTAGATAAAGTATAGCTGATATCGAGGGTAATGTTAAGAACCATGCTTACAAAACTGTGGGTACCATTCCTAACAGTTAAGCTTTTGACAAAAAACAATTGTGTAACATGTGAAAGAGTAGAAGAAGGAACTATGTCAATTCAGTCCCATGCTGTGAGGATTTAGAAACATTTAAGTTTCCTTAACAGTAATTAACTAGAAAAGGTTTTCTGATAGGCTAATTTGAAGTGTTATTTCTTAAAAATTCCTTGACTCCTTGAGAATATTCAACACGTTGATGATATACCAATGGATTTTTTCACCTTCGTGCTAGAGTATTATCTTGATCACGTAGTTTTTGCTAAATGATGAGATTCTTATCTCTTTTTTCCCGGGGATTCTTTTTTTTTTTTTTCCCTTCACTAATCTGCCAAAACATTTGTGGTAATAGTAAAGGCCCTAAAGGGCCTAGTTAAATGGATCCTTTCCTTGCCATTACAAAGCAAGTTCATGTTGTAAATGTTCTCCAGGGCTCAATTAAGCAGGCTAAGGCTCTTAATGGCAAGCTTGCATTCATCTATACTACATGGAACGATGAGCATAACGAGTTGATAAGAAATGTCAATTTGATTTCGTCCAGGTTCCCCAAGCATCGTGCAGTATTCTCCCCTTCCTTCAATCTTGCACCGTGAATATTTCTCCTCACCCTAATCCATCACAAGTAGGATTTCCGATAACAAACCTTTCCCGATGAACAGTATATTTCCTTTTCTTCTCCTTGTTTGGGCACCTGTAATAATTATATATCTAGGGTGGATATGTACCTCACTAGCGTAATGAATCATGAATACTTTGTACCTATCATCCACTGGATAAATCCGATGCCTATTCGTAATTCTGACCTGTCAACCAAAGTTTGTCTCTGCATAGAACTTTGATTTCAGAACTGCACCTCTGCAATGGCATGCCTTCTCAGTTATTAGTTGTAGAATGTCTTCTAGGTGTTTCCTTTTCCAAAAATGAGCATCAATTTAAGCGGGAAAAAAAAGTATCAGCATCAAATTTCCTTTTTCAGGGTTGTGTTTTGTATATTCGGTGGCAGTTTTTAGTTTAATATCTTCTGTCAAGCCCTCTTTCTAGCCTTTTCAGAGTTTCATTAAGTTTAGTCACGCATAGCGACGTTGTTAAGTAATTCCGGTAGCTTTGCGTCTCTGAAACTGTGTTTCCACTGAGCTTGTTCCACGTTCAGAATTACACTGTATGATAACGCTTCATTCTTTCTCGCTGTATCTAACTTCTACTTCCACAAATATTTTCAGTCGCCCGTGGAAGAAACATGGAAGGCATTGTTTTCAAGTATTGCAAATGCTAAAAATTTTCGGGGGTTGGTTTGCTTCCGCCATGCCACTATGTCGCCTTTGGGATTTGATATGAGAATGCAGTGTTCAAGGGACTCGGTCAGCCTATAAACTACCACGGATCATCTGCACAAGATTTATGGCGGAGTATCGATGACCGTAAGGCCGCTTGACCGTCTGAGTTTCGAACTGTCTGAGTTTGCAGAAATGAGTAAACGTAAGTAAAGCAAAAATTGGCACTGCTGAGGCGCTCTATCAACTCACTGGTTAGCGTTAAGGAATTGAACGTAAGTACAGCGAAATTTCGACAAAAATAATATATGTTTTTACTCTAGTCCACGCTAGTATATTACGATATGAATATGAAAGGATTCTGTAAATCAATGGAACCTAATTGAATGTATGTTAAATCTATAGCCATCAAAGAAAACATACTTTATTTATAAGAATCATCATTGATAATAATATCCAATTTGAACAAATTAGTTATGTCAAATTAATATTACTAGGAACCTAAAAAAGATCCCTCGATATTGACAATGCATCCCGACAAAATGTAGTCTAACCCAGTCTAATCTTAGCCCCTAAAAAGGTCACTGAGAGATTGTCATTTGATGAAGCAGACCCAATTGAAAATAATGATCTAAATCCGGCCGGGGCAAGCCTAACTTTGGGCTATTTATTTTTATCCAATCTCGGCCTGGTCAAGCCTAACTTTGCTCATTCTAAGTCATCTTAATTTTTTTTTTAAAGAACTTTTTTTTTTGTATGTTAATGGGAAATTTGAAGCAACTTGGCTCCGTTTGTTTCATATAAAATGAATGATTTATAAAACGTTTTCTTAAAAATGATCATTTATATCACTTGAAATATTTAGTTAATAGAAAGCAATTTTATTATAGACAATAATTTATATCTAAATATTTGCATGAAAGATGAAAATTTTCTTATTTGTTCATTTTTGTAAGAGATGCAAATGATATTCTTAGAAAAATATTTTCCAAATAATTTATTTTTTGCAAAATAAATGGAGCTTGAGTTACTTTACATTAGAACAAATTTTAATGAAAATATAGGGATTAAAGTGAGAAAATCGTATCATATCGGTCATCCCGCTTGTACGACGGTCAATAAAGAAACATACAAAGAATATCTTAAAATCAAAATCCCATGCATTTTTTTAGAATATTACCCAACTTTCTAAGACATACATAAGAAATCATAGGATTTTCATATGTGCTTTTGCTTGGTATAGTGAGAATGAGACACTGAGCGGGTTATCAGGTCCGGGATTCATTTTTGCCAAAAAGCATATCTTAATATCCGCTTTGGACAATAAGGGACATTTTTCCCATACACGCAAAAAAATTGGGTCCACCCAATTTGGGCTGAAAAATATCTGGGGTGGTTCGGGTCAAACCGCATGTGAAGAGTCTTCTTTTTTCCTTGTACTTGAATCCCAATTGAAATTTTGGAATAGTTAGAAATATGATCGAAATAATTCTAATATTAGGCATAGTAAGACTGGTCGATTGAATTTGTTTGTTAAGTCAAGTGATAGATTTTATGTTGACTGGATAAAAGATTTTGCTAATGAAAATCGTTGTAGATTGTCACTTTTTTTTTTTTGGTCAAAGTAGATTGTCACTTCACTAAGTAAATTAATTTACTAGGTAAATATTAGTGTCTCGAATCTTGAAGCGCTTCTCCCTTTCTAGAACCTCAAATTAGGAATGACCATGTCATGTTCTCCCAAATATGAAAAATTAGCATGCTCATGAAGAGGGGCAATACAGTAAAAATAATAATATTGTTTTTATTTGCCATCCTGGGGTGGATTTTTTATTTAATTCTCTAATAAAGGGTAGTTCTGTTAAGTCGAAATTGGAAACAAGGGGCCTAACAGATGGAAATTAAATGGAATCCTATATATAAACTATGTAATTAACAGCATTAAATACCCCCACTTTCCTTGATTAAATCATTTTTACCGGATATTTTATTTGAGAAAAGTTCTTTTTAAATTGAAGAACGATTATAATGAAGAGAGCCCAAGTCAAATTACACCGTTCGGGTCAAACGAGAGAGAGAGAGAGAGAGAGAGAGAGAGAGAGAGAGAGAGTTCAAATTCTTCTGCAGCTCTTTCGTTTCCTCGCCTGCCCCCGAAAATTGTCAACATGGGTTAGGGGTGTGCATGGTCCGAGCGAGCGGTTCCTGACCTAAAACCGGGAACCGCCCGCTAAGGACCGGTTTCGAAAAATTGAAACCGGGATCCACCCGTTTGTTGCATTGATCCACCTAAGAACCGGACCGCCGGTCCGGTCCAGTTCCCGAGTGGATCCATGGAACTGATCTTGACGCCTCAACTAATTCAACCCAACCACAATCAATCAACTCAATGCCAAAGCCACACAATTTCTAGGGCACAGAAACAGAGTCAAAGAGAGGGGGAAAGAGGAAGGGGACCGTGGAGGGAGGGGTGGCGGCCATCCTTGCCCCAGCCGATGCCGCGGGTGGACTCGAGGTACTGGCAGACGAGGTGGCGGCACTTCTGGAGGTGGTTGATTCCCTCGACGCAGTAGCACCACTTGACGCGGTCACACAGGATCTTGGCCTTCTCGATATCGATCCATTTCTCCCTCACTGTTGGCGCGTGGTCGACGCGGAGGCGAGCCGTGGAGTCGCAAGTCACTGCTGGGCGGAGTAGAGGCTGTGGCGGGTGGCAGCCGGCGTGAGGGGGCGAGCAGCAGTCGCGGGTCACTGCTGGGCGGAGACAATCACAGAAGAACCGAAGAAGTTGAAGAAGTCGAAAAAGAAGAGAGACGGAGAAGAGAGACAAACGGTCACGGAGGAGAGAAGTCAAAGATGGACAGCGAAGAGAGGTCTCGATTAGGGCTTGTTTTGTTTTAGTAATATTTTAATATTAAAAAGGTTCTGGTCCGGTCCGGGTGGGCGGGCGGGCGGATCCGCCCATGGAACCGGGAACCAGACCGGTTCCCGTAAATTGGAATCGGGAACCGGACCGGTTCCCTCAAGAATCATCGAACCGGTCCGGTTCCAGGCAGATCGTCGATTCCAGGTGGT
This sequence comes from Eucalyptus urophylla, assembly GCA_026873135.1. Taxonomy (NCBI): domain Eukaryota; kingdom Viridiplantae; phylum Streptophyta; class Magnoliopsida; order Myrtales; family Myrtaceae; genus Eucalyptus; species Eucalyptus urophylla. The sequence goes on along the minus strand of JAOPUP010000233.1, from coordinate 745,854 downwards.
TCTGATTCGGTTTCGGGCGGTCCGGGCGGTTCCCGTGTATTTTGCACGCCCCTAGCATGAGTGCAGCTAGCCCTCGGCCTCCCACTACACTCCCCCAGGGAATGGCCATGGTGCCATCGCAATTAATGCTGTCTAGGGTCTCGTGCCTCTCCTCCCCATCTCAATGACCATCTCAATGAAGCCCCACCTCATCAATTGAGATGAGGATTTTTGGGCATCTAAATGTCTATTCGAGCCAAATTTTGACACTTGCAATATATTTTAGCTTAATCTTATACTTTATCTTTTCTTTTTTTTGGTGATCTAATACTGTATCTAAGTTCATTTCAACATAATGGTTGGTTTCTTCTTGTCATAGGAAAAATTAAAAAAAAAAATCCTAAACATATTTTAATCGTGTCAATTCAATCATAAACTTATTTTTTGGCTAATTGAGTACTAAACCATTGTAATTATGCTAATTTAGTCCATATGTCAGTGTTAACGTGGATGTCAACTACAGTTGGTGGACATTTTTAATATTATTTTATTTTTCGAATTTTTATTAAATTTTTAATCTTTTTTTCTTTATCTTTATTTTTTTCTCAACCTTCCTTTGGCTTCAACAACTAGCCAAAGGGGGGGTCGATTGCTAGACTAAGGCAGCTCTATCGTTGGGCAGGGGTGAGCTTGCTTGAGCTCTGGCAAGGCAAGCCCTCGCCAGATCTATGGATTGGTGAGCTCGCCCTCCCCCAGATCCAGGGAGGGCTCACCTCGCCCTTGCCCAGTAATGGCGAGGTGAGCTTGCCACTAGCCAGTTGCTGAAGCTAGAGGAAGGAGAAGGAATGAGATGAAGGACAAAAAGAAAAGATAAAAAAGAATTAATAAACAATTTGAAAAAAATAAAATAACATTAAAAAATTGTTCACCGGCATTGGTTCGTATCCATGGTAGTGCCAACAAGTTAAATTTGATCAGATAAACTGAATTAGCATAATTACAAAAGATTTAAAACTCAATTGACCAAAAAAATAAGTTTGGAGTTGAATCGGTACAATTACAATGGGTTTATAACTTTTTTGATAATTTCCTCTCTTTTCATAAATCCATTTTGTGTAGTGAACGATATGCTCTCATAAAGTATTATATGTACTTCCTCAATGTTATATACAAGGACAAAGGATGCTGTTGTGATTAGCCGATCAGGTAATTGTGGGCTTGTCAATGAGAATATGCCATCTCTTAGAAGCAAGCGAGGAGAGCAAAGCAATTGAGAAGTTGTCAATAATTGTTGCCGTTGTAGCTTTCGAAAGTTGTCAACAGCACATGCTACATGATGTTGGGAAAGTTCACCCTTGTTAACAATAGGGCTAGTAGGCAAAGAAAGTAAGGTGACAAGATTTGCGACTATTTAATGGAGGATAAGATTGTCATCGTCGACATTTATGGAACAGGGGGAGTTGGCAATGCATGTCCAGAATAAAGTATTTGAGGATCCTACCTCTAATGATGCGTTCCGGTTATTGTATCTTAGGAGTTTAGCGTTTATAAATTATAAGATAAGATTGCGAATGTAGCCGGACCAGATGATCACTCAAATGATAAGGATGTGAAGAGGAGGGCGTGTACATTGAATCTGAGAAGGATAATAATGGTATTGTCCAATATGCCGATCGCTTAGGGCGCGCATGACAATCATTCTGTTATAGAAATAGTTTCTGGAACAGAAATAGATTTTTCTATTTCTATTTTTAGAAAAGTTTTTATGTAAAAATAACTGTTTGATAACGATACAAAATTTCTACTCTAAAAATAGAAATTCGTTTGATAACGACACAAAATTTCTTCCTTCCGGATGGCGGCGGCGACGACCAACGACCTTTAATATAAAAAATAAAAATAAAAATGATTTAGTAACAAAAAAAATAATGAATAAAATAAAATAAAATAAATCATAAAAAATAAAATAAAAATATCATTTTATTTATAAAATTACGATTATGAATGAATAAAATAAAAAATAAAAATAATTTTATTTGGCAAAACACTCAAGGCAAATAAAAATAAATTTATTAAATTTATTTTTAATAAAAATATTTTATTTTTATTAATCATAAATAAATTATTTTTAATAAATTTAATAAATTTAATAAATTTATTTTATTTATTCTATTTTATTTTATTTTATGAATAAATTTATTTTAAAATGAATAAAAATAATTTTATTTGGCAAAACACTCAAGGCAAATAAAAATAAATTTAATAAATTTATTTTTAATAAATAAAAATTTATTATTTTTATCATAAATAAATTATTTTTAATAAATTTAATAAATTTATTTTATTTATTCTATTTAATTTTATTTTACGAATAAATTTATTTTAAAATGAATAAAAATAAAAAATAAAAATAATTTTATTTGGCAAAACACTCAAGGCAAATAAAAATAAATTTATTTTTAATAAAAAATTATTTTTATTTATCATAAATAAATTATTTTTAATAAATTTAATAAATTTATTTTTATTTTTAATAAAATGAGGAGAGGCGGAGGAGGAGGAGGAGGCAAAGACGTAGAGGAGATGAGGGAGGACTCATCGAAATTAGGGTTTAGTGAGAGAAATTATTTCTGATTTCTATTCCAGAAATCAGAAGTATAAAATTTTAACTTCTGATTTCTCTTCCAAACCTATTTCTGGAATAGAAATCTATTCCAGAAATAGAAAAACTAATTAGGTTTATCAAATGGATTTCTCTTTCAGAAACAGGTCTGGAACAGAAAAACTATTTCTGGAATAGAAATTTTGGATTGTCATGCACCCCCTTAGTAGCAAAGCATGGGGACATGAAGCTGCCAAATGGCGCTCTGGTTCAGCATAGATGTGCGGTTTGCCTCACCAATTGCTGACGTCACAAGACCCAACCGCATCGATGAGCGAGGGATGGTGGTGCATGCGCCGTGGGGCCTGCCGTCCTCCCCCTCTCGGGTCCCACCGCCGCTGTGATTTGCTACTTTCTTGCGATCGTGTCCCTATAAAATGTCTTGTCAAGGCGGATACTGTGACATCCCGATTTTCCAATCCTATTTTCAATAAATTGAGACGGGCATTTCGTTGGCACGCATATAGTTCTTTTCCTTGAGTCGGCCACTCATGTGAAAACTAGTCTATCGGGTGAAGCTGTTAAGAGTTTCTAATGCATCAGACTCGAGAATTTGATCAGGAAGTGACTTTTCAACCGAGCTAGTCTGTAAGGGTCATTACGGCACAATTTAAAATTGATTAGAGATCGGAGATAAGTTGACTTGACAGAGGCATGTGATCAGGTGTGGGTGATTCCACCGGATCACATAATCCTTGTCGATCGACACTGGACCGACTTTTCTATCGATTGGGTACCCTGTGTTCGTATTTGAAACCTTGAGATTTCCCCGACAACCGAAAGTCGCCAATGTCTCAAAGATGTACATTGTGGCTTGAGATGATCAACCACAGGTCAAATGCATGAAAATTTCTAAAGGCTACCCGGTAGGTTGGGCCGCGCTAGTATCGTGCCAAAGTGAAATTAACCGTGAAATTGAGATCGAATTCAGAAATTGGAAGTCTGGGTGTGTCACAAATCATTTTAGGAATATTGACTAATCTTCGGAAGATTTTTCATGCAAGCCGAGTTTTTCAGCAATTAAATCAGAAAATGGCTAATTTGGCTCGAGAAATTAGTAGGCCCGCATTTGGTCGCGCTTTTAGGATTTAAGTTTGTTCTATGGACAAGTGAAGATGTGAATTAAAGTGTGATGGCATTGGATTAATTTTATGAACTTCAATTTGATTCAATTGAAGGAGAATCAAGTGGAATTGAAGAAATCGTTGCACAAAGTTTTGGACCCCGGCGGAAAATGAAAGTGCACCCATTGGAATAAGGTTGTGGAAGTTTTGAGTGAGTGGAGTATGACATCATGGATGATGTCGTGGTGGTGGGCCATTTTTGGGGATTAAAGAAAAAGGAAAAAGAAAAGAAAAAGCCCCCCATCTTTCTCTCTCTCCTTCTTCTCTCTCCTCCCTCTCTTCTTCCTCCCAACCGTGCGACTCCATCTCCATCTCCTTCTTCTTCTTCGCACGCCACCAGCAGCAAGGGAGATCGTCGAGCAGCCCGCCCGGAGCCACCCGTCACCGCCTCACGCCGCCGCACGCCGTCCTCGCCGTCCGCTCGCTCGCCGACCAGCTCGCCGCTCCGCCCGCGCTCGCCCACGCTTGGCCGACATCCCGAGCTGCTGTTCAGCTCGTGCGAGAGCTACCGGAGCTCGTCCCCGCCGCCGTGAACCGCCGTTCGTCGCCGCCAGCCATCGCCGTAGCTCCTCCGCCGTCCCTCCGCCCATCCCGGCGCCGGATCCGCCCATTCTCGGCCTCAAACCGCCATGGACAGCAGCCAAGAAAAAATGGGTACGCAGCGGGTGTTTGGCCCGTTTTGGCCGCCTTCCCGAGCCCGGATGCTCGGCCCGCTTTGAGGAAAGTCGATCCTCGCGTCGTCCTCGTCATTTTGGTCCGCTCGGCTCACTAATCCGGTGAGTTTAACTCACTAAATCTTGATTAGACGGTTAATTATGCCCTAAGTGTGCTTAGTCTAAGTTAAGCAAGTTTAGGTGGTTAGATTAGTTTATTTGATTGATGATTAGATTAGGATGTTTAATTAAGTTAAAGTGTGTTTAGTTTAAAGTTAAGTATGTTTATTTTTAAAATAAAGCCTTGATGTGACATAATAGGGTTTTATTTTTGAATTATTTAAAGATTTCGAAATTCTGGAAATTTATAATATTATATTAATTCCGAAATTATTAAAATATTATTATATAAAAAAACGGAAAAATTATTTTTGACCCCGGTTGCTCAGAATTTCGTGCCGATCGCTGCTGTGTGTTCGGATTTTGAAATTGATGGTCGGATAATATAAATTGAATGTGGATTGCGAAAAATGTGAATATTATTACTTAATTAATTTTCGGAATAAATTTAATTATTTATTAAAATTCGAAAATTTCGTTGGGACCTTATATTCTCAGAATTTCGTGCCGATCGCTGCTGTGTATTTAGAATTTGAATTTGATGATTGATTGTGGCAAATTGACTGTTGATTGGGATAAATAAGGATTTTATTCATAAAAACCTAAATGTCGGGTTTTGATGCAAAAATTGGATTTTAATGATTATATTAAATAGTGGGGTTTGAAAAAGTGAGATATTGGCTTTTTGATTCGAAATTAGCGTGTCCCCACACACGTGAGTAATTTCTGGAATATTTTTAATATGGAGAAAAATGGCCGGGATCACTATTTTAAGTGGAAGCATTTATTGAAATACAAAGTGTCCTGGGGCCGAGTATGCTTTGGTTGTGTGATAACTATGAGGAAGCGTCCTGGGCTGTTGAGCCGGACTTGCCCCTATATGGGATGCCCACGCGGTGGATGCCGATCGCAGTAGAGGCTGGGCCGACTGGATCGATGCTCCTTCAGGAATGCCGTCGACGTAGTGACGAAGCCGTGCTCCAAGGGGGGAGACGATGCTCCTTCGGGAATGCCGTCAACGTACTGACGAAGCCGCGCTCCATGGGGGGGAGGCGATGCCTGGCTATATGCCAGTAGATAGCCGGATTGCGAGTAGGCTATGCCCTTGTGTGGCAGTGATTAATAATTGGAATGCATGTTGAGTGTTGTTGATGTGCCGGATTATGGGACGGAATTGTGTGACATGGAATGGGACGTGTCATAACGATTTTGTCTTATAATCAGGACCCCCGCGGTTGTTGGTTATATGAAAGTGAATGCGTTCCGGTTGTTTAAGTTCTTATTACTGCACATGATTGAGTGATATGAACTGTGCTAACCTGCAGGAAGGAATTGAGGCGAGGTAAGTCTTCTGTGTGATGTGGCTAGGCCACCCGGGGTGTATTTTCTTTCTAATAGGGGTTTAGGGGGTTGAACTTGCTGAGACATCGTCTCATCCCGGTTGTGGGATTAAAATTTTAGGTCCCTAGATGGCGGTCGTGGAGGACCCGAAGCCCTAAGTCTGGAAAGGTGGAGACTGAAGTATTGGTGAACGTGTCCTGCTAGTTGGTTTTAGGATAGTTACCCTTTTGTCGAGCTGGTCTATTTTGTAGACGGTCTGGAGTTATATTTAAACCCTCTGTGTTTGTAAATGAGTGTTTGGTATCGTGATTGATTGCCTGCCTTTCTATCCCAAGTTAAATGTTGTCAGGGAATTTGTTCGCTTCCGCATGCGTAACAAAAATGAATGGGTCGGCGACGTATCCTGGGATGTCGCATATTTGATTGACCGCAGTGGGATGTGCGCGTGCTTGGGTTCGGGGCGTGACAGATACACCCCCTTCCCCGTTTCATTTCTCTCTCTCGATCTCCTCCGCTAACTCCCAACATAAATTTCAGTTATTGATGAATTTAGTGGATGGCAAGGGAAGAGAAATAGAAAAAACAAAAATTATTAATATATAATGGCCTGAGATATTCTCGTGTATTGAAATATAATTTAAAGTAAAGATATCATTAGAGAAAAAGAATCAAAATCTATTCAAAATGAAAAAAACACCGATCCTTCTAGCATTCATTAAGAGCCGGAGGAATTTAAAACAATAATTGAATTTGTTGTTAGGTTAGCCGTTCAAGCTTGAAAAATAATGATCAGTCTTTTTTTTTTTTTATCAGAAAATAATGATCAGTCAAAGAGAGGCTCCATCTTCTTAACTAAGATTATTTATCCCGATATGATCCCAAAATATTTTATTGTTTTCATCTCATCTTTTTTTCCCCTTATTCAATACCCATACTCTTCTTTGCTCTTTTGGCATATTTTTCGCTTTCATCATTTGGTATCAATCCATTGCTTTAGATCCTCCAAATTAAGAAGGTTAACAAAATCGAGAAGAAATACGATGAGTTCTTATTGCCTTGGAAGCGGTGATTTCTCCGAGTTTTGGAAGCTTTCATCTCCTGATCTAGATCTAAATTTGTGAGTTCTTTAGAGGTTTTTTTGTGCTTGTCCAACCTCACCCTATCTAGATTTAGATTTGGGAGCTTTTTTCAACCTGTTTTTAGTGTCTTTGCATGATAGTAGTGTTAAAATGCTAAACTTAAGCATGCACTATCTATTGGATAAATAAGGAGATTACCGTGGATGACATGGGATTTAGTAATCGATCATCCTTTGTTATGTTTTGATGCTGAGACAAATATGTTCTTGTAAAATCAGAGTATGCCAATCACAGCAATTCTATGTTTTGTTGTTTTACTTTACTGTTTGGAATATGCTTTATTTTAAACCTCTTATAAATCATTTGAGATATGAATAAAATATTGACTTTCAATAAATAAAGAAAAAATCCACTCTGGAAACATTTTTGCTAACCTGCCAAAAAATTGAGTCTATTAAACTCAAACCCACAAATTTTCACGTTGCTTTGAGTCAACCAACCTTGAGCAGACTCGTGAAGAATCCTTTCTTTTTTTTTTTTTTTTTGGTGCTTAAATGCTGATTGAAATTTTGTAATAGTCAGGAATACGATCAAAATAATTCTAATAATCCAGGCATATTAACATTCGTCGACTGAATTTGTTTGCAGAGTCAATAATAGATTTTCTTTCCGAAAAAAAGTGATAGATTTTCTATTGGATAGTTAAAACGTTTTGCTTGGTCAGTACAACCCACCCATCCGGAATATATGTACATATATGTAGATCACCTTTTTCTTGAGGCGTTTTAGACGTTTTCTTAATTTTTACTATTGTTATTAATAAAGGCCCTATTTTCTACTGGGCAGTGGGCTGTCGTTACGTTTTGCTTTGTCAAGTATGGACCCACCCATCCGGCATACATACAGATCGTCCAACTCTCTTCTCTGCATCTTCGTCGGGGTCTTCGACTCTTCTTCCTCCTCTGCACAAAACCAGAGAGTTTGCCCCCAATTTTTTTCTCCGCTTCAGCAAACCTTGTTTTCCATTGTGGACGCTCTCTTAGGGATTCAACGCCAAGCCCTCTTCTCACCAGCTCGGAGGTACTCGCTCTCTCTCAATCTCTCTACTCCCTTTTCGTTCTCCCATTTCTCTCCTGTGAACCCAAATTTTTAAACGTCGGTCTCTAGTCCTCTAGTTTATGTCGCTCCGTAATCGTCGATTTATGGGTTGTCTGGGTTTTGTTGAGTTTATTTATTTATTTATTGGAATGTATTCTCTTCTACATAATGGTGCCGGTGAGCGCAGAACGAAGACTTTTATTGCTTTATCAAAAATAAATTGCATAATTAGCTGAGTGGTCAGTCAAGTGCTTCGTCCCAGATGCTATAGATCCATGTCTGAACTACGTTGCAAATCTCAACTCAAACTAGCTTTTGGAAGCCACCGGTCAAGCCATACTTGACGCTTGTGAACTGGACAGTTTACCATGTATCCTTAGAATTAGTTTGTATAGATTCCAATTAAATGGAAAAACTTGAGGGTGTAGCTGAGCCTGGACCATGAAATTTTGCTGTAAGCCAAGTCAAGGGGCGAGATTAGGGGCTGAAGGGAGAGTGCATGATGGAGAGATTACCCAAAAAGAGTGCACACCCATGAACATTGAACAAGAAAGAAAACCACGTTCCCAAAGGGAAGATAACATTGAAAAAACAGCAAAAAATAGTTACAACTCTGAACAGCAAAATTTCCAGAACCCAATTAAACACGTTTTGTTCATATCCGAGAATGAAAAGAGAATTTGGCTAGGAATGAGGGTGGGGGTCACTAAAGCAGGCCCCCTTTCCAAAACAACTGGGAATTGATGAAGACTTTTGACCCAATTCCCAAGGCCAAAATTAATTAAATACCTTACAGGCCTCGGTGGCATTCTTCACCCAAAAAATTCAAGGTCTTCCTTGAAACATATCTGCTCATTCTTTTGTGGGATACAGAGAAAATGCCCAGAGAGACGGACCCCTTTTGGAAGTATGTGAAGTTGCTGCCTAACAAACACTGGAACTGCAACTTTTGCGGGAATCTGTATGCTGGAAGCGTGACTAGGATCAAGGCCCACTTAGCGGGAATTGGAGGATATGGGATCAACAACTGCAAGGACGTTGGTGGCCAAGTGAGATTGGAAGCCCTAAAGATGTTTAAGGGTAAAACAGCGGTGGAGTCGAGCAATGGATCAGATAATGTTGAAGAGGGTCCGCATCAGTCCATGACTGCGAAAGATTACGATGCTCAGAAAGAGACATCATTCACTACCACGCCACATGTAAACTCTGATGTCACAAGGACTGTTGGTGCAAGTTCATCTGCCTCTCTTTCATTGCCCAATCAGTCTATTCTTGCTCAAATCATGAACCCAGACTTCTCATCCTGGCTACCACCTCAGTATCATGCTGGTCATTCCAACATTCAGCTGCGGAATTTGAGTTATCCCATCAACCATCCAAATATCGGACTTGAAGCTTTGACTGACATGCCAGTCCCAGTGAATGCAGAAGGGGGAGAACTCAATACAGAGGTTCTACCAGGTATGTGCATCTGCAGCTTCATTTAATGTCAATGCTCAGATTTGTCTTCTAATCCTTTCCTAAAAATAGGGATATAGGCAGGGCGCTCAGATTTCTATTAGTATTAGAACACAGAGAATAGACTGGAATTAATTGGAAGAGAGGAGTTTGATAAGATTCAGTCAATGGTAACTAATAGTTCTTTGAAAATGAGAAGACAAATGCTTTAAAGGGTGACATTCAAGCCATGACTCTCTCATCTCCTAAGATTACCTACGTAAAGAACATTCGCTTTTAAACAAACGATAAGAGTCATGTGAAACACAGGATCTACAAATCGCAGTGTAATAACTTGTCGCCGAAATTGCTGCCTGTAAATCAGCTCACCTGATTAATGACTTGGGAGATAAACAATTTTATCCTTACGCATATAAGCATTGGTCTAATTTTAACCTCATGCACCAAAATTGCGAACATCAGTTTATATTTCATCTATTTTACCTGATGAATTACCAAAAGTACTTTCAAATTAAGAATGAGGAAGCATAGAAGGCAAGCTTGTATTTGGCTGAGCCCTTTCTAGTTTTCAGAATATTTTCAATGTGTTGAGGGGATTGACATTGACCTTTTTTTTTCTCTTTTTCGGTTGGAGATTGGCAATGACTTGACTACTTTATAAAAGTCGTCGAAATTTCCTTGTTTCCCCCTCAACGAGTCTGATGGTGTACCGATTCATCTCATAGTTCTTGGCCAAGCAAGACGTCTCATGAAAATAAACAACACGAAATCTTAATTGGAAATAAAGTTACGAAAGAAGAGTTCAAATCACTGGTGTTTTTTGCTAAATCCTTTCGGTGATTGAAAAGGTAATGTTGTATAAAATATTAAAAATTAAGAAGATTAAAGAATTATTTTGTCGAATGCAAAATGGGTGGATGATGCTTTGATTAGAAAAATGAAATCAAGGGATAAATTTCTTAACCGATTTGCTAATTTATTCATGACATATGTGCTAGCATAATGTATAAGTCTTTTTAAATTTATTGTTTTCTTGGATCAACTTGAAGTGACCATTCTTAATTTTTTCTTTCATTGGATAACATTAGTTATTTTGAAAAAAATCAACTTAAAATATATATTAACGTCCAGGTTCATGATATGTTCTCATAAAAAATCCACAATATATATTTTTTTTGTTATATTTGGTGTTGATGATCCTGTAAGAGGAGAAAAAAATCATAAATATATATTGTTTTTATTCCTATATTTTATCAACAATAACTATTTTCTTTAAATTGTATTGATTTGCTACTCTCATTGCGATTTTTTTTATATCTCTTACAAATTTTCAAAACAGATTGCACTTCATCCAATATGCAACTCTTTTGAAAAATATTAAGAAATTCATTGACATGCAGATTCGACTAGTCCATAAAGATTATTGTTATCCAAAAACTGTTGGTTCTAGAAAAATTTTATGATTAATATTCAAGCTTTGAGTTAAAAAAATTATAAATATCTTATTGGAAATATATGATTGCAAGTATATCTAAAAGTTTTGTCTCCTATAATTATTGTGCTATAAGTTTACAATGGAGATAGGTAAATCTTATAATCCATACAGTACTCAACATTATAAGAATTCTGAACTCTCATTGAAATCCTTGTAGTATTTCTTCAAGAGCTCATTGTAATCCGTCATATATCCAGCTTGTATAATTGATCTCATTGCTGTTATCATTGCAATGGCAAGTCCCGTTTCCTCCATTAATAATCACTGACTCTTCCAACTCTTGTTCGGAATAAATCCCACCTAAATGAAGGGCTCATTATCATCTGGTTATGAAAGGTATGTGAAGATTTGCTTCATGAAAATGATACTTGGTAACTTTTATATGTGAGGTGCAAAATAATCAATTTTGAAGTGCGAACTAGAGAAAAGGAAAGTCCTGGCAAGGTGTTTTTCAAAAAATGAGTTTTGCAGCTACTTAGATTGGGAAGAACTGACCAAAAAAAAAAAAAAAAGATTGGGAAGATGGTGGTTATTGCTGGAGGGAGAAAAAAGGGGAAGGAGACAGTTATTGTAGGCAAGATTCGTTAATAATTTAATTGTTAATTTGTCATATGATTAGAGAACAACCAACGTAAGTTTATGTTTGTAGGCTTTATTAGATAAGTCTTCTTAATTTGTATTATAATGAATGTTGGCAAAGCTACGTTCAACTCCCCTGCTATCCAAATGACACAAGCACATCCATCTAAGAGATATTCCACATTTGTTAAATATGTGTCCACAAGATATAGCACTTGCACATATGACTATTTTCTGACAGCGTACAATAAATTATTTGCTCTCTCAGTGATTCATACTTACCTCCAAATCACCCTTTAATTGATTGTCTTCACATTCAAATGCCACCTATATGAGACCTTAACTAACAACACCTTCAATCATCTTAAATTTAAGTGATATAAATATTACTTGGTTTCATATTTTTGAATAAGTATGGTTGAATTGTTGGGACACTAACGAAAGTACAATAATGGGATGAAAGATTGTCATGCATTGCCTTGAAGCCATCAATAATATTTCGTTTAGGTTTTTTAGTGCTATTAGTTACCTTCGCGTTTGGGTGATGTTTAAATGGGTCACCCACCCATCAATGATCTAATTGAAAGCAAGTATAGCTCTTTTTTAATAGAACAGTTGGGACATTTGTCTTTGTACATTCGATGTGGAAATGAGGTATATCTCCTTTTTTTCAATTTTAATTTCAAAATTCTACTTAGGGTCTTTTTAAGGGGATTTTTATTTTTAACTTCTACTCTTAACTTATGGGGTTGATCTAAATTTTTCTAGCATTTGCTGCTCGAACTTTTTGAAAGAATAGTTACATAAATGTTAGCATCTATATAAATATATGATAACAAGCTCTTTCTTGAGGGTTGCCTTGAAGAGTGACCCATAGGAGTCTAAAGTGCAAGAGATTGATTATACTCTTTCCAAGTAGTACTTTCTTGCATTCTCCACTCATTTTGCCTTCAACTAGGATTACTAGCCCCATTCAATACCCATGATTTTCATCTTGAAAAAAAGAAGAAGATTAAATTAATAATTTTTTAATGTTGCAAATTAGCAATTATTGGAAATTCCAACATTTTTTGTGACTTTTCCGATAAAGTATTTCTTTAAAATATTTTATTATTTTCTCTCAATATTACAGTAATGTTGTTTATTCTGTTCAAAGCATTAACATTCATATAAAATATAATACATTTTAAGGATTAATTTATGCTAGAACACATACTTCAATTTTCATATTTGTGTATTAATATAAAATATTGGGAGAACCAATTCCCATACAGGCCTAAATATCAATTCAACCCATCCCATACAGGCTCAAGTAGCAGTTCAACCCATCCCATAGATACCTTAAGAGAGTAAAGGCTCAACCCAAACCTACAGCAACTAAACCTAGCAGACCCAAAACCCAAAGTAGAATCTAAACCCAACGTACCTCAACTATACCCTCTCATTAACCCATTAAGAGACCAAGCCCAGCAACGAGGCAAGTGCTTGTGCAACCCCAATTACCCCTAGCCCAACCCTGCCCGCCGCCGCCCCCGCCCGTCCGCCATCATTTGGTCCTTTATTTACAACCTCATACTTTATCTAAGTTTTTTTTTGGTCTGAAACTTTATCTAAGTTCATTTCGACATAATTGCTGGTTTCATCTTTTCATAAATTCATTTTGTTTTATGAACACTATGTTTCCATAATGTATTACAAGTATTTCCTTAATTTTAGATGTGAGGACAGAGGATGCAGTTGTGGTTACTCAACCAGGTAATGGTGGGCTTGTCAGTGAGAATGTGCCTTCTCTAAAAAGAAAGCGGAAAGAACGAAGCAATTGAGAAGTTGTCAACAACTGTTGCCACTGTAGATTCCGAAAGTTGTCAACGACACATGCTACAAGATGTAGGAAAAGTTTACCCTTGTTAACAACAAAGCTAGTTGGCAAAGAAAGTGAGGAGACAATCAAAAAGATTTGCGACTATTTAATGGAGGATGAGATTGTCATCATTGGCATTTATGGAATGGGGGGAATTGGCAAGACAGCCATTTTAAAGCATGTCCATAATAAAGTACTTGAAAATCCTACCTTCAATGATGTGTTCTGGGTCACTGTATCTCAGGAGTTTAGCGTCTATGAACTACAAGACAAGATTGCCAATGTAGTTGGCCTAGACAAGATCTTAAAGGATAAGGACGTGGATAGGAGGGCGTGCATATTGGATGGACATCTGAAGAAAAAGAAGAGATCTGTCTTACTTTTAGATGGCATGTGGATGCACTTCAAGGTTAAGGATGTGGGAATTCCAATTGAAAGAGGTGGTCTTAAGTTGGTATTGACAACTCGGTCACTAGATGTGTGTCATAAAATGCTTTGCCAAAAGCAGATCAAAATAGAACCTCTAAGTCTGCGAGATGATCCTTGGAACTTATTTTTAGAGACACTTTGTGAGAAAGAAATCACTTCAGAAGTTGAAAAAATTGCGAGGTCCATTGTAGATAAGTGTGGGGGTTTGCCACTTGGTATCATTGAGATTGCAACTTGCATGAGGGGAGTAGAGGAAGTGCTCGAATGGAAAGGCATGTATGTTGCGGAAATTAAAAGAGTCGAGGGTGGAACTTGATGTTTTCAGGAGACTAAAACTCAGTTACATGAACTTGGGGAATCCTCTAGTGCAACAATGTTTCCTGCATGTTGTGCTTTGTTTTGGAAAAGACCTTTCTGAATATAATAGAGAGGATTTGATAGAATCTTTAATAGATGAGGGTTTGTTAGATGAAACTGCCACCTGACAAGAACTGCACGAGCAAGGTATTATCATATTGGATAAAATAAGAGAGGCATGCCTGTGGGATGATCTAGAAGAAGAGTATCAATATGTACACCCATTGATAAGGGACATGACATTGCAAATCATAACAAGCACAACCCACATGATCAAGGCCAAAATGGGATTGAATGAAATTCCGGAGGACGAATTCTGGACCAATCATCTAGAGAAAGTCCTTCTGCCAGGCAACGATATAAAAGAAATACCAAAGGGCATATCGCCAAATTGTCCTAAACTTACAAGGTTGTCGTTGAATGACAATCACATGTTGACAGCTATCCACAAATCTTTTTTCAGTAATCTAAATGGTTTAAAGGTTCTAGATCTTAGCAGCACTGGAATTGCAAAATTACCAGACTCCATCTCTCACTTGGAGAGCTTGGAAGCACTGTTACTCAGAGGATGTTTGAAATTACATTATATACCTTATGTAGGAAAACTGCGATTCCTAAGAAAGTTGGATCTGAATGGTTGTGCAAGTCTTGGAGAAGTGCCAGAAGGAATGGAGATGTTGGTAAAGCTGATGTACCTCGACCTAGATGGCACAAAGATCAAGATGTTACCAGAAGGAGTGTTGCAGAAGCTGTTGAACTTGCAATATCTTGCGATTCAAGAGTTGAGGGCAGGTGAAGAGACAAATTTAAAGAAGGTGGAAGCACTCTGTTGCCGTGTTCCAAATGTCAAAACATTCAATGCATGCATGTGGTTTCTCAAGCAAAACAGCTCCCATGTGTACCAACTGGCGTTGAATGAATCTATAGGGTGGGGTGATTACAAAAGGCGTATAATCATCAAAGATTGCGATAGGATCATGGCAAGGGTAGATAGAGGAATTGATGGGGATGGCTGAGCTTTACTTCCGGAAAGTGTACAAGTACTGGAAGTAGGACTGTGCGATGGTGTGTCAAGGTTGTGTGACATAGGCCCACTTGAGAATATGGAGGAGCTGCATATAGAGGAATGGGAAAAGTTAGAGGAGCTGGGTGCTGTCCACTTCCCTTGCCTGTGGAAACTGAATATCATGGAGTGTTCCAAACTAAAGCATCTATTGGAATGGGAGTGGCTGGGTACTGGTCTTCCAAGTCTGGATTCGATTCACGTGTGGAATTGCGAGAAATTAGAGGAGATTATAGCAGGGCCCATACCACACGGTGCCACTTGTCATCTTCATTGTCTTGAAATAATAGGATGCAATAAAATCAAGAGGGAGCTGCTGACCTCTGACCTGTTGCCCCACCTCCCATCCCTCCAAACGATCAGGGTTGAATCCTGCGAGGGCATAGAGGTAATAATACGCAATGTTGCCTCCTTCTCGTGCTCCTCCACGCTCACGAAGTTAACTCACCTCACTCTAAAAAATCTTCCGAAACTGACAAGCGTATGTGACGGGACCATGAGTTTCAATTCCCTCCAATGGATTGTTGTGAAAGGATGTCCTCACCTCAAGAGCATTCCTCCGCAGCTGCCTCCTGCTTGACAATGGCCTCCTGTCTACTCCACCTCGTCGAGAGATTAAGATGGACAATCAGCAAACACGGCAGTCGCTGGAGTGGGACCATTTCCTGGCTCCTTCTTTACTTGGAGGCTTCGTCCGGTTTTATACCTAGTGTCGTACCACTCAGTTACTTTGAAACTAGCAATTTGGCCTGTGCTACGCCCAGGTAAATGACTTATCACAGTTTGAAAGTATCGCAAAAATGGTCATATTACTATTGGAATTAATTGTTATGGTGTTGTCTGTGTATTACTGTGGTTGGTTTCTAGCTATTTATAATATGTGATCGAGTCTTTTGTTTTAGAACACTAGCTCACTGGCAGAAGAAGAGTACTTCTGGTGGGTTCCATGACCGGTTATGATTTCTTTCTGGATGAGAAATCCCAATGCAAATCATGGAACTAGAATTAACTGTATTGTTCGACTTCCGTTGAAGAAACACGGTCAATAAAACAAGTGAGTGAAATTAGGAATATTGAGTATACATAATCAAAATCAGATAAATCTCAACTGGCGGATCAGACCAGACGTTGAAATTACAATTAAGCAAACAATATCTCTGGTATTACTTAATTAGAGCAAAATTGAGTTGCACCACGAAACTGTTGAATCATTATCAAGTCTTGATAGCCGATCATTTTCCTCAACAGAATTAATGGAAACTATGAGGATCATGTCCTATCCCAAGTTTGTCATGTGTGACTACAGCTGCACAGGCATAACACGAATTCTGAAGAGTCATAACGTATATTAATGAACTAAACAAGTATAGAAAAATGAAAATCTGCGATAAGTTCCTGACTTCTCGTCAGGGCCTTTAAAAGTGTGAAAGTGATTTCACTGACAACAAACAAGTCAACGCCAGACGAGGAATTTCCTCTCTGTGGATTCCTCTCCACGAGGAAACTTGGTTGTTGAGGCACAGCCAACGCGTTGTCACTACTCAACATTGTCACGACATACGACATGCTAGGCCTATCCTCAGGATGTTCTTGCAGACATAGGAGACCAATATGAACCCATCGTAACACTTGAGATAAATTAGATGTGTCCGCCAAGCATGGATCGATCAATTTGGAAGAGTTCCCTTTTTGGTACAACTCCCACACCCACAAAACGAAAATTTTGGGAACTTCATTGGACCATAAAGCTACTTAAAATTACAAAAATAATAAAATAAATTACTCATATGGCCGACCAGACTCTGATTCGAATGATATAATCCCCTGTTCCTTTTTCCTAGGGGTGTGCAACGGGAACCGCCCGAACCGAGAACCGGCCGGACCGGACCGAACCAGCCGGTTTTGGGCGGTTCCCACGGTCGGTGGTCCGGTTCCCGGTTCCTAATCTTGGAATCGATGGCCGGTCGGTCCGATTCCCGGTTCCAAGGTGGGAACCGGACCGAACCGGACCGACCGGACCGAAACAAATTTTTTTTATATATAATTTATATACATAGAATTAATAAAATATATAAACATGATAACTTATTGCAACTAAAATTGCAATTTGAGGTAGCATCATCTTATGTGGCCAAGAGACCATTAAAACTATTTTTATAACTCTTTTATTTATAGAAAAAAATCTCGTTGTTAGTTTCTGTTGGAAATATGATTTGTTTTTTATTCTAATTATCTAAATACGGTTAATTGATTCTATGAATCCATGAGATTGGATATTAGGACAGTAGTATAGGAAACAACATATTTTGTATATTCTTTCCTATCGTACTCTTTTCTTGTATTATTAATAGGTGTGTAATACATGTACAAACACAGCAATACACAATACAGAAAATTCCTCCAATTCCTTCTCAGTTTTTGTCAATTTTCTTTCTCATTTTCTATCAATTTCATCTTCTACTTGATGTGGACTAAGGTTCCAAGAGACCCACAAGGCATTTCAAGCCTCCAAGAGTCCCACATTGACTAAACATTTAAAGAGTAGAGATTGTCTATAAAATCTAAGCCAAGCATAACTTTTAGCCAAATTATTCACGGCTTTCATGGTTAAAGTTAAGTGTGAAACACATGAAGTGTGAATCACATTTGAATATTTTACACGTGGAAACATGTGTGATTAGTTTTGTTGAATTGCTCGAGAACCGAATTGGATTGATCAGTTCGGAGCGTGGTCACTCTTTAGTGCCAAAAAGTAGAGCCGATTTTGTTGGACCGGACCGGATCGGACCGGAACCGATGGTCGGTCTGGTTCCCGGTCCTAGGACCAAACGGTCCGGTCCACGGTTCGCAATTTTGGGAGCTGGTGCTCCCGGTCTGGTTCCCGGTTCCAAGGTGGAACCGGACCGAACCGGGAACCGATCACCCCTACTTTTTCCAATTACAATTTAGAGGACCAAAATGCTGAAGCTGAACACATCCAATTTAACTGAAAATAACGCATCAATGGCATATTCTGGAGCCATATAGCCATTGAGCAACAAGGAAAAACATCAGAACATGCATTAAAATGGAATCAGAAGCCACCCTTTTCACTCTATGCAGAGCATACCGCAAGATACTATTTCCCAACCACTCTGTTGGTATTTCCTTCTGTCTCGTCTCCTCCAAATATCCTAGCCATGCCAAAATCTGAAATTTTTGAATTCATCTCATTGTCAAATAGGACATTACTCGCTTTGAGATCCCGGTGAATTATCCTCAACCTCGAATCTTGATTAAGATAAAGTAGGCCCCTCGCAATACCACAGATGATATTGAACCGCTTGTGCCAATCCAACAACTTACTTCTCTCTTTATCCGTCAAGTTTTAGTCAAGTCAGTCCGTGTCCCGTGATATTTTTTTCTTTTCAGGCAATGTCTGCATTTTAAATTTGGACAGAAATACATCATCTAAGTTACCAAAAATGAAGGCATCCAAGCTTTTGTTGGGCATGTATTCGTAGATCAGCATTTTTTTGTCTCCCTGGATGCAATAACCTTGAAGCTTTACCAGATTTCGGTGCTGAAGCTTCGCAATTAGTTTGACCTCATGTTTGAACTCCCTCAGTCCTTGCCTAGACCTACTTGAAAGTCTCTTCACAGCGATTCCTCGTCCATCGACAAGTATACCCTGAAAAAACAAACAATGGGAAGATTCAATTCCAATTGCCGGATGATAAAGCTATATTTCAGATTATCCAGTCCAAATTCTGTTCTACCTTATATACAGGTCCAAAACTGCCTTCACCTAGCTTGTTCCTCATCGAAAAATTATATGTGGATTCAGCAATTGTATGTAGGTCGAATAATGGGAGCTCCAAGTCATCGTCAGGGCGTTCACTTTCTTGACCTTCAGGTATATTTTCTGCTATATCTAAAATGGAAATTGGGGAGGTACTCAGTGCAAGTAAAGAGGAGGCATGAAAGCATGTGGTACCGCAAGTACTGTTAAGTTCCAATTCTAGCCAAGCCAGCAAACAAGCTAATTTATGTGGTATCATGCAACTCTCGACTATGCCAAATTTTTTGTTCTCAAAATTGGAGGTAATAATTCTCCCTATATTCGTCTCTTTTCCTCGACCACAAATTTTTTTTTTTGGACATGAAAAGTAAGTTCTATAAGGAGAGTCATGAGAAGAAATCTGTACCTCTGAAGCTTTTCCCTCTTCTGCGTGTGCAACGGATGGTGATAAGCACGCCAATAGCTGTGGCAATTAGGGGTGAGCATGGTCTGGGTTGGGCTGGGCCACCCCCTAACCCTAGGACCAACCTGTACAGTGTCGGTCCTCAATTTTTAGGACCGAGGACCGATCCTATTGAGCCTGGGACCAAGGATCGGACCGATTCCAAAGTCAACCCGGGACCGATCGATAATTTTTTTCATCTTATTTTTTATACTCCCTAAAAAAGCAAATCTACAAATTCAAATTACATATCCATCGACAATGCGGCATTGTGCAACTAAACTATAAATATCAATACATATTTAGCAAATTTAAGATGACACAATAATAGAAATTTTGTATCTGTTAACTGCTCATCGAGATATGGGACAAGATGAAAAGTTCTTGTAATCATCTATCTTTAATATTCATAACACCATATGCAAAAACGTTTTCCTGCATTCGATCATGTAGAGTCCACTCAACCAAAAAATGAGCTTCACACCACTTGACTAGCAAATCACCGTAGAAACTGCAGTATTACTTTACTCTTCAAGAACTTCTACCATTTGCCACAAATTGAAAAGCAAAGTGCAGCTGAAATTCATTAGTAAAATACAATTAAACCATAAAAAGTTAAAAATACTTAATATAAACCATGAATATATAACTTCACATCTTGTTAATTCACTTGAACTTCTAAACACCTGAAAACAAAACAAACGACACTTAATTAATACTCAACAAAAGTTTTAAATTGAAATTACTATTAGTACTATTGATAGAACATTTCAATATAATATAATATAACAGACATTTTACTTAGGTTTGAATATATAAGAGAATTATAAATAATATAATATAATATAATATAATATACAGAGTTGGTCGAGGGTTGGACCGACCCAAAACTCTTAGGACCGAAAACCAACCCGTACAGTGTTGGTCCTGGAATTTCAGGACCAAGGACCGACCCAGTCCCCTTGGGAACCGGACCAGGACCAGCAGGGTTGGGCTGGTCCAGGGTCGGTCCAGGGTCAACCCTAGACCGCTACTCACCCCTAATGGCAATTGCTAATACAACTATGAGAACTATCCACGCCTTGGACTTACTCTTCCCTGCTCCATTGAAGAGTTCGCATAAGAAACATATAAATGCCGAATATGATTGGTAACTATTGCAATGCGAGTGCTCACATTGGAAAGGAAAATAAATGATCGACAAAATGGAGATCTAGTGCAAGATATACTTTTTGAGATGCCAAAACAAGATAGGACCAATTTCAGAAGCTAGCATCCGTACATATAGAACCTGCCCAGCATCTGGATACTGTCTCATATCTATCAGATCTCCAAGCCACATTGCACATCCGCTTCCTCGTCCTCTGATGTCTGAGTTCGTATATGCTGCACACGAACAGTTGTTCAAGCATTTGGTCCTGCAATCTTCAAGGCTCAAGGTACTATCCACTAAACAATGAGCAGTATCTGGCAATTTCATGTTAGAATACTTTATGAATCCGTCACTCTCGCGGGTGCTGCAGTTCAGAACCTCATTCCGAACACATCCTTGCGACCAATCGGTGGAGTCCCACTCATCTGGGTTTTTAGGTGTGAATCCTTTTAAGCATTGGCAATGCGGCAGCTGGTTAGTCATGCATTTGCTGTAGGCACCGCAAATGCCATAGGTGTCGCAGTAGTCCTTCGGAGCCGTTAGGAAGAGCCTCCAGCTTTGAGTCGCTTCACTCCACATGGACCGCTCCCACAAGTAGTTCATTTGATTCAAGACGCTCCTCACGAGCACAGATTTGTTTGTGACGTGATACATATAATAAATTTCATCTCCATCGAATACGAAATTATACCAGAAGATGGAATTGGACCCTTGCTGCGGTGCCCCAATGAAACGAAGGCCATTCCATGGTCCACTCCTAAAGTACTTGTCGGGGCCCTTCCATGCTACAACGTCAGGGAAATTACGGTTGGCCATTCCCCAAGTGAAATCTCCTGGAGAAGGGTCGTCTGGATTCTTCCAAGAAGATAACTGCCGATTGAGACCAGTCTTCAAGTCCCATCCAAGCTTCATTTCTGGCAAAAAGGTGTCGGTTGGGTAATCAAAGCTTTGCCACAAATAAGTGTCCAAACCGTCATTATTGTCTTCTCTCAGCACGAGATTTCCATTATCTAGGAGCTGTAAAACCGGATTCTCGGCCTGTCCAGTAGTTTTCGTGGACCAAATGACACTGCTCTTGTGGCTTAGGAGGACTATATCGCCTGTGTTATTGATCATCAACATGCCACTAGAGTCATTGATTGGGTTGCTTCTATTTGCAACCCAAACAACAGTTCTAAGTGGGATGTTCTTGTACCAAATTCCCAAGTAACGGCCCCTCGAACTGCCCGGTCTGAAAAATCCCAGCTCAAAAGTTCTTCCTCTCGAAGCTATTGTCTCCCCGTCACTTAACGGTTGAGATGCATCAATAGTATCGACTGCCACCGCGAAGCGCAAGAAGAACAGAACCAGACTTCCTGTGACAAGCAAAAGACACAGGTTATCCATCCTGCGGGTGTTCAAGGTTTAAGCTTTCGTTCTGAAGGGGTAAAGAGACTGCCATTTGCCTTAATTAACGCAGTTAAAGGCGAAAAATATGGGAAGCGTGGACTTGGTGAATGGCTTGTTCAATGAGACTAAAGTATGCGTTTTCAACTTTAAACGTCAGAATTTGACTAACGGTAGCGGAAATAAGAGCGAGGATCACGGGTAAGATGTTCATCTGACAATGAAACGTTGACTAAAGTTCATTACTTTAACTAAGAAATCACGAATTTCCCATTGTCTTATCTATTGTAAGGGCAACCATATCGACCCTTCATAGTCCATTCAACACTGTGACTTCAATCTTCAGTGCTCATTTTCTCTGGGCCGGACAGAGAATCCAAGCTGTCTTCATCAGAGTCTTCCATCCGAAAGCCTAGTGATGGAATTCAGTCTGTTCAAACCATCTTGCCATCCAGAGAAAGTCAAAACCAGTTCCTTTTAAGGTCTTGCTTAAACGCTTCGCAACATATTAGATTACTTCATATTCATTTTCCAATATTTTCGAGCCACAAATTAGTGTGCAGAATGCACTCGTCAACAAGCTCCAATATAAAAATTCTCAACTTTGAGACTAATGGTTTCCATCTTTCCATCTTTCCATTTTTCCATCTTTCTTAGGGGTGTGCAACGGAAACCGCCCGAACCGGGACCGGACCGGACCGGCCGGTTTTGGGCGGTTCCCACGGTCGGCGGTCCGGTTCCCGGTTCCTAATCTTGGAACCGGCGGCCGGTTGGTCCGGTTCCCGGTTCCAAGGTGGGAACCGGACCGACCGGACCGACCGGACCGAATCAATTTTTTTTATATATAATTTATATACATATAATATATAAACATATATAATATATGAATATTATATATGAAACTTATTGCAATTACAATTGCAATTGAGGTAACAATCTTCTATGTGGCCAAGAGACCACCAAAGCTTTGTTGTTACTCTTTATTTATAGAGAAAATTTACTTGTTAGTTTCATTTTCTACTCGATGTGAGACAAGGAGGAGTTCCTTGTGCTCACACTCTCTCTCTTGCTCCCCTCACTTGCAAACAACAAGGCACTTCAAGTCTCAAAGAGTCGAATATCGACTAAACATTCAAAGCATAGAAGAGAGATTGTTTATAAAACCTAAACTAAGCACAACCTTTAATCAAATTGTTCATGGCTTTTATGCTTAAAATTAAGCGTGAAACACATAAACTGTGATTGATATTCACGCAAGTGAAGTGTGAATATTTTGCACGTGGCGCATGGATGTGTGAGTAGTTTTATTAGAATGCCCGGGAACTGAATTGGATTGATCGGTCCAGGGCATGATTTTTCTTTAGTGAAAAAGGAAAATGCCGATTTTGTTGGACCGGACCGGAACCGATGGTCCGGTCCGGTTCCCAGTCCTAGGACCAAACGGTTCGGTCCACGGTTCCCAAAATTGGGAACCGGTTCTCCCGGTCCGGTTCCTGGTTCCACCTTGGAACCGGACCGAACCGGGAACCGATCACCCCTAATCTTTCTAGGGGTCATTATTCTAGTTTGAAGCTCAATCAGGGAAGTTCCGGTCCTAGACTGAATTCTCGGCGTGTTGACAAACTTGTTCATATGCAGCGAGAAACTTCATCACGTCACCAAGAAAAGAGATAATTCCATTAAACTAGATTATCTTATCTTTGTTTTCTTGGTCATTGATTAAGAAATACATTATAGAATTCAAGTGGAAGAATACATCCGCAGATTGACCATAGGAAGCATTTCGAAAGTGGTACACATCAAGCGATTGCACGCATTTGTTGACCTCAGACGGAAGATTTTTCATGCTACTCTATTAATAAGGTTGGAGCTTGAATTCACTGTCATTGGGCGAGGATGGATGGAGTTAAAACGTTGTAAAATCCCTAGCATGTTTCGAGGATGACAAGTTTGGCAAGATTAGATCGAATAGGTGAATTCTACCTGGAAAAAAAAAAAAAAAAAGAGGAGCGATCCGCGTTATGTATGAGAATGGGCCCTCACATGGCCCAATCTTTTATTGGACCAAGCTGGACCGACCTTCCAATGCGTAGTTCTATTTGCTATTTCATAAAAGGGTAAAAAATATATATGAATGGGAATTGTATAATCCCTCAATACACCATTCCTTGGTGAGTGGGTGTCTATCAAACGAGAAAAGCACTAAAAAAGTCATAAATTTATTGCACTCATACTAATTCAATCACAAACTCTTAAATTAAATAGTTTAGTAATAAACATCTTCCAATTAGTATCAATTCATTTCATCTAGCCAATTTAAGCTAGAAATCGCTGATATAAAGACCAATTGTCCTACATAGTATAGTCGACACTGATGTGGACAAATTTTAATGATTTTTATGATTTTTTTTCCTTTTCCCTTTTCTTTGCTACTATTTCCCATGGCCACCATAAAAAATAAAAAATTATTGGAAATTCACAAAAAATATTAAAATTTGTCTACGTCAATATTGTGGGATGGCCGACGTCCATGTTAGCGATTTTCCATCTAAATTGGCCAAATAAATTGAATTAATACAAATATGAAAATTTTTATAATTAAATTAGCTCAGTTAAAAAGTTTAAGAGTAAATTGATATTAATGCAATAGATTTAATCTATTTGGAATGCTTGTAAAGCCCTTTATGCCATTTGTCCAACTATAAGGTTTGCCTTTGAACCTAAAATCCACACACTCTAATAGATCCATAAAGTCCACTAGAAAGTGACGAGATGAGCTCGAGCCCCTTTTATTGGATGCCTCAGAAATAGTCTCATTAAAGTTTCCAATTCCAATCGAGCCCTCTCCCAATTTTTGAACCCGACTTATGAGTTCTTCCCAAAACACTCGTTTAAGGACACAATAAAGAGGTGAGTAAACCAATGAAAGCCATCATAATTGTTCCGAATTTTCTTTGTTAGAAATCTCAATATGGATTTGGTTTTTGCCTACAAAAGAAAAGGATAAAGCTACAAGATCTTTACCTAAGACTGCTAATCCGCCCACGGTATTTTCTACGGGAATTGAGAATGACTAAGTAAATTCAATCCTTCCGATAAAAAATCATTATCCATCTAGTATCACATTATGTGGCCAATAGAAGCACAATATCCTGGTTACAAGATCGGCATGTAGCCTTCAACCCTCTCACCGTCAAGTTCTCAACAATGCCTCGACAATTCCAGGCTATAATGTCGATGCCTACAATACGAGCATAATTTGGCTTGCCTCCTTGTTTCTACTAAACGTAAAAAAAGCCATTCCTCAACCATCTATCACTTTCGACCAAAAAAAGAAGGAATAAGTGCATTAAGAATCCTAAAATTTGTGTATAAAGTGCAATATAGTCCTAAAACTTTTAAAAAGTGCAATTACGTCCTAAAATTTATCACGAAAGTGCAATCGAATCATAAACTTTCAAAAGTATAATTAAATCTTAAAACTTAATCAAATCAATTCCTTTCATTGATAGCGTTTTTATGAAAATTTAAGAACTCGATTACACTTTTATAATAAGTATTAAGACTTTATTACATTTTAAAAAAAAATTAAGACTCGATTGTATTTTTGTGACAAGTTTTATGCCTTAATTACACTTTTTGAAAGTTTTATGGCTCAATTATATTTTTACGATAAATTTTAGAATTTCATGTGTACTTATCCCTGAAAAGAAAATCAAACCACATCTGAATAGAGAGCCAACCGCTATTCTATGGACGACACCTTTCTGCTAGAAAATAAACCGAACTTGGTGTGCACACTCTTCCACATATCTCAGCAAGATAGGAGAAAGTAGGTGGACGTCTCAAATCGGTTGTCGGAAGGAGGGTTAAATCCCAAACCGGTTAAAGATGAAGGAATTCGTGGTGTGGGATCTGGATATGGCTCCAGGTAACTGTTTTTCAAGGAGAGGTTTGGATTTCCTCGCAGGGTGAGCAGGGGAAAACTTCCAAAGCGTGGGGGATCTCACTCGTTCGTCGAATCGGCCACCTTCAATAGAGGAGCATACGCAGCACGCCGAGAAAGAGAGAAATAAAATGGTAAAAGGGATGAAAAGAAACTCCCGGATCGAGACCGGGAGAAGGAAGCCCCCGTGAAAGGGAGAGAAACGCTCTCGGCGAGAGAGAGAGAGAGGTTTTGGAGTTTGCTGTGTTAGTTGCCGTGTCATTGATGTCGGATTAGAGGGACGAAAGGAACCCACCAAGCAAACGAGTAGAATCCTATGATACTATCTACTTTCAAAATCTGAGGAAGGGAGAAAGATAGTCAAAGTGCGCGCGGAAGTCCACAAAGCAATTGAGCGTAAAGAGTTGAGGATAGAGTGGAAGTAGGGCTGAGCACGGTTCCCGGGTTACCCGGGAACCGGAACCAAACCGGAGGAGGGTCCGGTTCGGTTCCCGGTTCCAAGGGGGACCGGTTCTGGTTCCGGTTCCTTTTTTCTGGGAACCGGAACAGGTTACTTAGGGCAGAAAAAGCTCGACCTTAGATGTTCTAGTGACTTGTATGTGATGTTCTAGTTGAATTTTGGCTTCGGCCTCTAAATGAAAGTTGTAAAGGACACCACCGCCCGCGGTGGCCGTAGTGGTTAAGGCTTGGTACCCCTTTACGCCTTGGGGGGAAGAGTTCGAGACTCTGCGTTCGCAAAACGCGGAATTTGACCGGGGGCCGAGGTCAGCGGTGTGGGCCGGGTCCTCCCCAGGGTTTATCCCAGTCGCGAAGCGGCGTACGGGGGTTCCCTGGGTCACCAAAAAAAAAAAAAGTTGTAAAGGACTTCTTGGAGTATAACATACTCAAATTTGGGACAAAACAAACAAGTATAAGTGGGTGAAATCGTTATTCTTTGGAAAGACTGGATCTGGAGATTTTGGGACCAACCCTTGATGAATGCATGGACTGTAAGGCAACCTTTTTGTCGAAATTTCACTTTGGTTTCTTAACAAAAGTTGTAAAGGACATCCTGAGGTACAACATATCAAAAATTTAGAGAAAAAAAAAAGAATAGGTAGGTGAAATCGTGGTCCTTTGGAGATGGTTAGATCTGGAATTACGGTACTATGAACAGGGATTTTAACCGTCCATATTTAATTATCTAGGACGAATTTGACTTCAATGTTTTCATGAAGTATCTACCTTATGGTCTTGGCTATCACATAGTCGAATTTCATAATTTTTGAAGGTCATTTGGGTATTTAATCGGAAATGTTTCTAAAGCTGTGCAATCTGATGTGTTCGGATCTTGTAAGTTGCAATGCGTGGACTATATCATTTTGTATGAGGTTCTTTTGGAAATGTGTTCTGCATGAAATATCTCTCTTCATGTCTTCCCTACAAAATATTTAAATTTCGTAAATTTTGTAGTTCATTTGCCTATTTAACCAAAAATGTTTCAAAAACTGTACAAGTAGAGAATAGGAAAAGTAAATCGATTTTATCTTTTAATCCAGAATGAATTGGACTACGATTTATTCATAAAACTTGTACCTCTAGGTCTTAAATACAACGTGTCCAAATTTCAGAATTTTCTGAGTTCATTTAAGGGTTTAATCGAAATTATTTTCAAAACTTGTACCTCTAGACATTCTTGTTCTAGTGGTGTTTTATTTCTACTTTCTAGTTTGCTATTTGTTTTGAAATTTCTAATTATATTCTATTATTGTTGTGCAGTACGAAGTTAATGTGTCAAGATAACATGTCAATGGGAAGTTACCGTGTAGTATACGCGTACATTATAGTTTTTTTTGGTAACGTGCGCATATGTTATATTTTTTTTTGTAACGTGCACATACGTTATATTTTTTCTGGTAACGTGCGCATATGTTATAGTTTTTTTTTTGGTAACGTGCACGTACGCTATAATTTTTTTGGTAACGTGCACGTACGCTATATTTTTTTTGGGTAACGTGCGCATATGTTATAGTTCAAATCTGAAAATAACAACAACAAAAAAAAGAACCTGTTGGAACTTGGAACCGACCCTGAAACCTGTGACAGGGTAGGTTCCAGGTTCTCGGTTCCCACGGGTAGGTTCCAAATTCCTCATTTTGAGGAACCTGTACCCGATGGTAGGTTCCAGGTTCCAGACGGAACCGAACCGGAACCTGGAAACGCTCACCCCTAAGTGGAAGGGAAAGTCGAAGGCTGACCCTGCATTCGGTTATTGAATTCCAATATTCCACCGACTTAGCATCGATCCATGAGCAAGAAAGACAGCTCCAAGGAACCTTCGCTCGCCGTGGTTGCAATTGCATCATCCTATCTTATATTAGATGAGTTGAATTCATCTGATCCTCGGTTGCTGGATGGCGTTCCAATCTCTCCTTGATCAGAACAAAATTGAACAGAGCGGGAGTTTCTCATTCCGTCCACAGCAGAATTCCATCGTTCTGAGCTTCCATCTAGAATTCGGTACCAGAAGCTTTGGTTGACATTGCATATTCACCAAAATGATGAGGAGAATGTAACCAATTCGGACCTTCCCAAAAGGCACGTGCAGCTCCCGAATTCACCATACAAGTAGCAGAATCTAAAGGCTCATGCTACCACCGAGATTTCAAGTTGTCTTAATTATCTGCACAAAATTTAGTTGAGAATGCAATGATGTGCGATTGATCATAAACATACAAATAGGAAGGATGCTATAATAATGAATGGAAACGAGGAAACGGGGAGTTCATATCCATTTGCTGTATTCCTTTCCAAATCGCATCCAGAGTAAAAGGTCACCCCAAAAATTGTTGTCGACTTGAGTAATGCAGAACTGAAGATTATTATTATTTACCTTCTAGGGGCTGAAGTGTGGTCGAAGACTTTGACCATAGCCAAGTCTCTTTTCTCATTTTTCTCATACGCATTCAGCAAGCCTTTTTTTTTCTGACTTTTCCCAGGCCAGACACCCACCGTTTGTTCTCCAGGAACCTATTGTCGTTTGACTATGACTACGACAACCTCTTGCATTTTGCTCCTCTTAAAATTACATTGGTGCAGACAAACCCCACTCTTGGTTGGAATTTTGGATGGTAATGACGATCTGTGCCTTCGAATTTCAAGAGCAGCTTTGGTTCTTCTTCTAGTACGTATCATTTCATACCCTCTTGTATATATCGTTTTAGCGATCTCTCGAGCACTTTTTGGCACTTCAACTAACAAAAGATTAAACTGAGAGTTGTGGTGACCAAGTCTTACCAAAAAATTTTCTGGTCTTTTTCAGAAACAACTGTCCTGGAGTTTATTTCCAGAATGCGCTCTCTAGTTCATAAGATAATCAACGTTTCCGGTGAGTAAAGAGCGAAGACTTTTTTGGCTATGTCAAAATAAATTTCATAAATTGCTAAGCAGTCGGTCCAGCGCTTGGTCAGAGATGCTATATAATCTAGTCTGCATCACATCCCAGGGCGAGATTTTGAGCTCGATGAGTGTAGATTTGCAAGTGAGGTTGCACTCTCTTGCAATCTTTAACTGGCAATCACAAGACTAGTGCTTGGCTACGACAAACTGCCATATTCAACGCAGCAAGGCCATGGCAATTGAGAAATTATCCAGGAGAGACTGCACAAGCATGAACAGTGAACAAGACAGAAAACCGCCTTTCAAAAGAGAAGAAAACTTTGAAAACAACAAAAATTATTTCCTTGTTCGTACCCAGTCACTTGAAACATGTCTATTTATTCTTCTGCGGGACACAGAGGAAATGCCGAAAGCGACGGATCCATTATGGGAGCTTGTTGAGGTTCTGCCTACTAGCAAGTGGAAGTGCAAGCTCTGCAGAAATGAGAATGCCGGAGGCATGACAAGGATCAAGGCCCACTTTGCTGGAGTTGGAGGATATGGTATTCATAGCTGCAAGGCCGTCAATGGCCAAGTGAGGTCAGAAGCCCTCACTGCGTTGAAGGGTAAAAGAGCAGTGGAATCGAGCAATAGACGAGGCAATGTCGAAGAGTGTCTACATCAGCCTGTGACTGTGAGCAATGAAGATGCCTGGAGAGACACTTCATTCCATGCCATGCCATACCCAAGCTCTGATGTCATAAGCACTGTAGGAGCAAGTTCGTTAGCCTTTCTTCCATTGCCCGAGTAATTTTCCCAGTCAGTCTCTTCGTGATCCAAACATGATCCCACATAGGGACATTTCATTCTGGCCACAACCCCCTCAAAACATGATCCCACTAAATGCAGAAGAAGAACAACCCAATATAGAGATACACAACGTATGTGCCTCTCCAAATTCAGCTTAATTTGTCTTCTAATACTTGCCTAAGAATAGGGATATACAGGACGCTCAGATTTCTAATGATAATAGAAAACACAAAATAGTCTTGGAACATCTACCTATATCTGCTGTAAAAGTGGCTAATGAAGCTCTCCCGAGTCATGTGGCAGGGTCACTTGTGAACTTCATGATGGAAAATCTAACTTCAACCCGTGTTATCCAAATGACACGCAAGCACATCGATCTAAGAATGATACCACATTTATTAAATAGATATCCACATGATATACCACTTGCCAAGATAAATATTTTTATTGACAGCATACATTCTCTTTGGAACGATTCATTCTTACCTCCAATTCATCATTTAATTGATGAGTTACACAGTCAAATGTCATCGATATGATGCTTTGACTAACAATACCTTCAACGACCTTACTGTCGAATTGGAATCTTCAATCCCCTACTGTATTTCTATCATCTTAAACTTGATTATTTGAGTGTTAACATTTCTAAATAAGCATGATTGAATTTGTTGGGACAGTACCAAAGATACAATAGCGGGACGAAAGATTGTCATCCCTTGCCTCCAACCCATCAATCATATGCAGTCTATTTTTTCTTCGCGCAATTAGTTATGTCATTCGAATGAGTCACCCACCAATCAAAGATCAATTTGAAAGCAAGTATAGCTCTTTTTTAATAGGCCAGTTGTGGCATTAGTCGTTGTACTTTAGATGCGGAAATCATGCGAATCTTCTCTTTTCAATTTTAATCTCAAGGTACAACTTAGGGTCGTTTACAGTGGCTTTTACTTTATAAGTTGTACTCTTAGCTTATGGGGTTGATTTAAATTTTCCTAATTTTGTAAGGCTCGAACTTTTTAAAATAATAGGTACATGAATGCTAGTATCTATACTAGGATATAATAATAAGTTTGTGCACTCTTTACTTATTATTCTTTTTTTTCAACTAAGATTTGTGCTTGCCTCATTCAATACCATGAATTTTGTCCAATAAAAGATCATTAATTTTGATGAGTTTTAATGTTACAAATTAGAAATTATCTAAAATCCTAACATGTTTTGTAGCTCTTCCTATAAACGATATGTTTATTTCTTTGTAAAATATTTATTATTTTCTCTCAATATTATAATGTTGCATTTGTCAGCGGCCTTTATGGATTTTTTTAATCATCATTGTCTCCTTATGATATACATTAAGAGATAATAGGAACTAAAAATTCCAGAAGAGGAAGATTCATATAAAATATGATACAATTTAATGAGTAATTTATGCTGAAATACATATTTTAATTTTCATATTATATATTAATGTGTATAAGGCGAACCACTTTCCATATGGATCTAAATGTCAGTTCAACCCATTCCATAGAAACCCAAAGAGCCGAAAGGCTCAACCCAAACCTTAAGTAACTAAACCCAACAGACCCAAAATCCAAAGTAGAATTTAAACCCAATGTGGCAAAGCTAGCTAAGACTAAGCTAGATAGGCCCGAAGCCTTTCTTTTTAGTCTAGACCAGACCATTTTTTGTACCTTGAAGACCGCTTCTCAGCCATGCACACTGATTAACCCATTAAGAGGCCGTGCCCCCAACAAGAAGGCAAGTGCTCTCGTACAAACCACCCTGGGGAAAAAATCCATGATCCTTTATTTACACGCTTAATTCTCTATCAAATTTTCATTTCGACATAATTGCTTATTTCTTCTTTTCATAAATTTTCATTTAGCTTTATGATGCACTCGTGGATATTAGATGCAAGGGCAGATAATGCACTCATGCATAACTAATTAAGTACCCGTGGGCTTGTCAGACGAGAATATGTCAACTCTGAAAGGAAAGCGGCAAGAACTAAGCAGCCGAGAAGCTGACGTGGATAAGTTGAAAACATGGCGCAGGAAAGAGAACAGGATAAAAGGGGAATAACTGGAGCATGGTGCAATCATTCCGAGAAGGTAGGTCTTTCTCCGCAGCAGGTAGAGGGAGTAGATGACTCGAGCAAAGAAGCTGAAGACATTCTAGCTCACAATCGCTTCCAAAGAGGGTCGACGACATGTGCTGCAGGATGTAGGAAAAGCTCACCCTTGGAAACGTCAAAGCTAATGGGCGACGAAAGTGAGAATCAAATAAAAAGGATTTGTGACTATGTGATGGAGGATGAGATTTTCATTATTGGCATGAGAGGAGTTGGCAAGATAGCCATTTTAATGCATGTCCATAATAAAATACTATTTGAGAATCCTACCTTCAATGATGTATTCTAGGTTATTATACCTCATAAATTCAGCATGTATGAACCACAAGACGAGATTGCCAATGTAGTCGGATTAGACAATCTCTCTAAGGATAAGGACTTGAACAGGAGGGCACGCATATTAGATAAACATTTGAAGAAGAAGAAGAAGAAGAAGAAGAAATATGTATTAATATTTGATGGCTTATGGATGCGCTTCAAAGTTGAGGATTTGGTAATTCCAGCTAAAAAGGGTGGCCTTAAGTTGGTACTGACAACTCGATCGCTTGATGCATGTCATAAGATACTATGCCAAAAGCAAATGACAATAGAACGACTAAATGAGCATGATCCTTGGAGTGTATTTTTAGAGAATCTTCACTTTCAAAGAAAACTCCCATTAAAAGTTGAAAAAATTGCAAGGTCCATTATGGTTAAGTGTGTGGGTTTGCCACTTGGGATCATTGAGATTGCGACTCATATTAGGGGAGTAGAGGAAGTGCACAAACAAAAAGACCTATTGCAGAAATTAGAAAACTCGAGAATGGAACTTTACGTGATCAAGAAACTGAAACTTAGTTACATGAACTTGGGTAATCCTCAAGTGCAACAGTGTTTCCTACACTTGATCATTGTTTTGGAAAAGATCGTGTTGAGGCTTATTGAGAGGATTTGATAGAGTCTTTCATAGATAAAGCTTTGTTAGGTGGAATTGCCACTTGACAAGTACTACACAACTAGGGTAACACCATATTAGATAAAATCAAAAAGGCTTGTCTATGGGATAATCTAGAAGAAGAGCATTTGCACCCCTTGATAAGAGACATGACATTGCAAATAGTGACGAACACAACTCACATGGTCAAGACCTACATGGGATTGAAAGAAATTCCGCGGGAAGATTACTAGACTGTTCATCTTGAGAAAGTATATCTACAAGACAACAAAATAGAACAAATCCCATATGATATATCGCCAAATTGCCCTAAACTTGTTAGGCTCTCGTTGAGTGACAATGTCGATTTGGAATTCATCCATAAATCTTTTCTTCAGGCATCTAAATGGGCTAAATATACTAGATCTCAGCAACACTGGAATCATTGACTTACCAAACCCCATCTGTCACTTGGAGAGCTTGGAAGCACTGTTACTGCAATGGTGTACAGCTTTATGTCGTATTCCTTATTTAGGAAAGTTGGGATCCCTAAGAAAGTTAGACCTCAAAGGATGTGTAGATGTTGAAGAAATGCTAGAGAGTTTGGAGATGCTGGTAAAGCTAATGTACCTCAACCTAGATGGCACAAATATTGAGATGTTAACAGAAGGAGTGCTAGGGAAGCTGGTGAACCTGTAATATCTTGCGATTCGAGAGATGGGAGTAGGGGAAGAGGAAAAATTAAAGAAGGTGGAAGCACTCTATTGCTGCATTCCAGATGTGGAAACGTTCAATGCATGCGTGAGGCTTCTCGAGCAGAACAACCCCAAACAGTACAGTCTGGCGTTGAATGTATTAGTAGAGGATTACCATTGGCATGATCAAAAGAGGCATACAATAATTGATAGTTGCAGCAGTGTCGCAGCAAGAGTAGATGGAGGGATTAGTGGGGATGGCTGCGCCCTACTTCCAAAAAATGTTCAAGTACTGGATGGAGGATTGTGCAATGGGTTGACAAGTTTTTGCGACATAAGTGTCAGAAAAAGAGGAGCACCGCCTCTCTCTCTCTCTCTCCTTCTCTGGATTTTTCCAGACTTCTCTTCCTCCTCTGCCGCACCAGAATTTTCTCCCTCTCTCCAGAATTTTCTCTCCCCCCTCTCCAGATTTTTCCACCGACTTTTACACCCTATAAATAGGGGTTCTTGCCCCTTGTGTGTGCGTGAATTGTGAGGAGTGTGTGAAGAGTGAGTGGAGTGTACGTAAGTGTGGGGTGTGTACTTGAGTGAGTGGGTGGAGTAGGTGGCGTGAAAAAGTGTGTGTAGTGGTGAGGTGTGTGAGAGGTATTTGAGAGTGGTGTGTGTAAAAGAGTCTTGTAATATTTGCTTATATAAAATCAAGTGTTTATTTTACTTTTACATCCACTTGATTTCTCAACAAGTGGTATCAGAGCAGGTCGTCGGAGGCCGTGCGAAGACAGTGGTCGGGGACCATTGTAGGTGAGCAAGGCGGTCAGGGATTGTCGAGCAAAGGAGCGAAGAATCAAAGGACGTCGGATTTTTTTTTGCCAGTGCACAATCTGGGATTGTGAAGTCGGTTGGTCCGGGACCAGGCTTACTTGGTATAGTGCGGGGCATTATACTCAAGTCACGATGGCGGATTTCTCGAGTTCGGTAAGTGGAATCGAGAAGCTCAACAACTCAAATTATAATAATTGGAGTACCCGCATACAATATTACTTGCTAGGACAAGATTTGTGGGATATTGTTGGCGGGAGCAACACCACCCCACCCACGAATGATAGCGAATTAAGAAAATGGAATATAAAATCGGGTAAGGCTCTTTATGTGCTTGCCGTGACTGTTGAAGATGAATTACTGCAACACATAAAGAGTGCGACGACCCCAAAGGAGGCCTGGGATAACTTGGCGACACTGTTTGCAAGGACAAATGATGCCAAGTTACAATGCCTGGAGAACGAGCTCCTCTCAATCTCGCAACAAAATATGACGGTAAGTCAATACGTTTCTAAAGTTAAATCTATTTGCGAAGAAATTTCAAAATTAGATCCTGAGAATGCCATCTCCGAGACAAGAATGAGAAGAATCATAATTCACGGGTTAAGGCCGGAATATAATGGTATTGTTACGGCCACTCGTGGATGGGCAAATGAGCCAACTCTAATAGAGTTGGAGAATATATTGGCCAACCAAGAAGCCTTAGATAAACAAATTTCTAAGGTCTCAATTAAGGAGGATGAAAATGCCCTCTTTAGTAATAAAAGAGAGTTCAAGGGCCAAAATAGAAATGGAGCAAGTGCAAGAGATGGCAAACCGTGGAAAAGTCATGGAGAATGGCAAAAGCGAATAGAAGGAACTCGACCTCGGCCAGGGGGAGCTCGTCGAGACCGCGATAAGGACGAAAATGAAGAAAAGAAGAATAGAAGGCGTAATGGACGGTGTTACACGTGTGGCAAAGTAGGTCACTTTGCCAGAGATTGTCGGTTCAAAAGAGTTGAAGGAAATGTCGCAGCATCCAAGGAAAATGATAGCGAAGAAGAGTGGGATTTCCAAGCATCCTTTGCAATGGAGGAACAAGAAGATGCGATGGCCCTCATCACGGTAAGTGATAAATTGATTGATTATGAAGAAGATTGGATAGTCGACTCGGGGTGCTCAAATCACATGACCGGAGATCAAGGCAAGCTATCAAACATGTGCGAGTACAAAGGTGGACGAGTAGTTGTCACCGCAGACAACTCAAGGTTGCCGATTACCCATGTGGGCCAAACAATGATGACACCCCGATTTAGCTCGCATCAAGTCGAATTGAAAAATGTGTACCATGTGCCAGGAATGAAGAAGAATCTATTGTCCGTGGCACAACTTACAGACTCAGGCAATTATGTGGTGTTTGGCCCTAGAGACGTTAGGGTGTACCGCAATTTGAAGCCAACCGGTACACCAATCATGAAGGGGCGTCGATTAGAGTCTGTCTACGTGATGTCAGCTCAGACGGCATACGTGGACAAAACTCGAAAGAGTGAAACACCTGATTTGTGGCATGCACGGCTTGGGCACGTGAGCTACCATAAATTAAAGGTGATGATGAAGAAAGGTATGCTAAAAGGTCTCCCCCACTTGGAAGTACGAGAAGATGTCATTTGTGCTGGATGCCAGTATGGGAAGGCACATCAGCTTCCATATGAAGAGTCCAAATTCAGAGCTAAGATGCCTCTCGAGCTTGTCCACTCAGATGTATTTGGACCAGTGAAGCAATCGTCAGTCAGAGGATCAAAGTACATGATAACATTCATTGACGATTTCTCCAGGTACGTCTGGGTCGACTTCATGAAGGAAAAATCCGAAGCATTAAACAAATTTAAGGAGTTTAAAGGAAAAGTAGAATATGAAGTAGGCAAGAAAATACTATGCCTTCGCACGGATAATGGGGGAGAATACACATCAGATGACTTTACAAAATTTCTTCAAGAATGTAAGATACGTCGACAATTTACTTGCCCAAATACGCCACAACAAAATGGAGTTGCCGAAAGAAAGAATCGGCATTTGGCGGAGACATGCAGGAGTATGCTGCATGCGAAGAGTGTTCCACCCAAGTTTTGGGCTGAGTGTATGAAGACAGCAGCGCACGTGATCAACAGACTACCTCAAGCAAGGCTTGGCTTTATGTCACCTTATGAGAAGTTGTGGAATCGCAAGCCCACGGTAAGTCACTTTAGAATATTTGGGTGTGTATGTTATGCATTCGTGCCAGACCATCTTCGTAACAAGTTCGATAAGAAGGCAGTTCGCTGCATATTTGTGGGCTATGACGATCAAAGAAAAGGATGGAAGTGTTGTGACCCTATAACAGGGAGGTGTTACACTTCCAGAAATGTGGTGTTTGATGAACTATCATCTTGGTGGACATCACAACCTAATTCAAAACAAGTTGAAGAAGAGATTCGTGAAGGAATGGAAGAAAATGACAAGACTGATAAGGGCCAGCCAATTGAAGAAGGAAATGATAATGTAATAGGAAGAAAAGAAGTCAGAGCACAGTCACCAGAAAAATCAAAGAGCCCATGGCGAACTGGTGTACATCCAAGAACTACAGAAGAGTTCCGACCAAGTCAGATGGAAGAACCTGAAGAGGAGGAATCTCAACTAAGGAGATCAACAAGACAAAGAAGACCAAATCCCAAATATGCAAATGCGGCACTGACCGAAGATGTCAGAGTAGTTGAGCCGTCCACATATGAGGAAGCTTCGCAAGACATGGAATGGAGGAAAGCCATGGAGGAAGAGATACAAGCACTAAGAAAGAACGAAACATGGGACCTAGTACTGAGACCTAAAGAGGTACGTCCTATATCTTGCAAATGGGTTTATAAACTTAAAACTCGACCAGATGGGTCGATAGAAAGATATAAGGCACGACTAGTTGCTCGAGGATTCTCTCAGAAGTATGGCTTAGATTATGATGAGACCTTTAGTCCAGTGGCAAAGATTACTACAGTTCGAGTCTTACTAGCACTTGCAGCAAGCAAGTCGTGGAAGTTATGGCAAATGGACGTGAAGAATGCCTTTTTACATGGAGAACTAGATCTAGATATATACATGGAGCAACCAGATGGTTTCAAAAGTAAGTTTCATCCAGATTATGTTTGTAAGTTAAAGAAAGCCCTCTATGGCTTAAAACAAGCCCCGAGAGCATGGTATGGGAAGATTGCTGAATTTCTGGTGCAAAGTGGCTACTTTGTAGCCCCAGCAGACTCGAGCTTGTTTGTAAAGGTAGAAGATGGCAAGCTTGCAATAGTATTAATCTACGTGGATGATCTAATCATCACTGGACATAATGAAGAGGAGATATGCCAAATCAGAACCAACCTCTTAGTGCGGTTCCAAATGGAAGAGCTTGGAGAATTAAAACATTTCTTGGGACTTGAGATTGAGAAGACCAATGAAGGATTATTCCTATGTCAGCAGAAGTATGCACGAGACCTTCTAGACAAGTTCGGGATGCTTGATTGCAAACCTATTTCTACTCCAATTGATGGAAATGTAAAGTTATGTGCAACTGAAGGACGAGAATTGGAAGACTCAACTATGTACAGGCAATTGGTGGGTAGCCTTATTTACCTAACCATAACACGGCCTGATATTGCCTTTGCAGTGGGAGTAGCAAGCCGATTCATGGAGAAGCCACGAAGGCCCCACTTAGATGCAGTCAGGCGCATACTAAGGTATGTAAAGGGCACATTTGATTTTGGGCTTCTATATAGGAAAGAAGCATCATGTGAAGTTGTAGGCCATTGCGATGCTGACTTTGCTGGAGATCGTGACACGCGACGATCAACTACTGGATATATGTTTAGCCTCGGATCAGCAGTAGTGTCATGGTGTAGCAAAAGACAGGCAACTGTGTCACTATCTACGATAGAAGCTGAGTATAGAGCAGCAGCAATGGCGGCACAAGAAAGTACATGGCTGGTACAGCTAATAGAGGATCTCCATCAACCAATAAATCAACCTACACGGATATATTGTGATAATCTGTCAGCCATAAGCTTAGCGGAGAATCCAGTTTTCCATGCGAGGACCAAGCATGTAGAAGTGCACTATCATTTCCTACGAGAAAAAGTATTACAAGACGAGATAAAGATGGAGTATGCCTAAACAGATGATCAAGTTGCAGATATTTTCACCAAAGGTCTTGGAGCTGTAAAATTCGAAGAGTTTCGAAGGCAACTTGGTATGACCTCGATGTCCATGCTAAGAGAGAGTAGTCGGTGAGGGGGAGTGTCAGAAAAAGAGGAGCACCGCCTCTCTCTCTCTCTCCTTCTCTGGATTTTTCCAGACTTCTCTTCCTCCTCTGCCGCACCAGAATTTTCTCCCTCTCTCCAGAATTTTCTCTCCCCCCTCTCCAGATTTTTCCACCGACTTTTACACCCTATAAATAGGGGTTCTTGCCCCTTGTGTGTGCGTGAATTGTGAGGAGTGTGTGAAGAGTGAGTGGAGTGTACGTAAGTGTGGGGTGTGTACTTGAGTGAGTGGGTAGAGTAGGTGGCGTGAAAAAGTGTGTGTAGTGGTGAGGTGTGTGAGAGGTATTTGAGAGTGGTGTGTGTGTAAAAGAGTCTTGTAATATTTGCTTATATAAAATCAAGTGTTTATTTTACTTTTACATCCACTTGATTTCTCAACAATAAGCCCACTTGAGATCCTGGAGGTGTTGAAGATATATGGATGTGATAACTTGGAAGAGCTGGGTCCTCTCCACTTCCCTCACCTACGGAGCTTGAATATCACTGGGTGCTCCAGACTAAAGTCTCGAAAAGTAAAATTTGACTTATCCTTTTTCAGATCTCATTAAACTCAAATAACGAAAATAATTCTTTGTTTTAACAATGCAGATACATGTCAAAAGGGCCACTGAGAAATAAAGTAGACCAAAGAGCTATTCATTTAGGTAAATTATTCTAACGCATGAAATAACATCTTGTTGGGAGAGAGGATAGGAAATTTCTTATATTGTGATGCATAGAAAAGAATACATGGAGAGTCTATACTATTAAAGGCAATTAAATTAGATATGCATCATCAAAATAGATATAGAAAATCAAAAGAAATATGACAAATATCTCTAGAGGAACAAAGTTTAAGAAGAGAAATGATAGGACGCCAGAGGAGATATGAGGAGTTTCTTTTTCTTTTTTCTTTTCTGATGTGAATAAATCCTTGTAAGTAGAACCGATTTTCAGGTGGGCATCTTGTCGCGGAACACTCTTTTTAACTTTCTTCTTGGGTTATGTTTGCCACGTCCTTCTTTACGTCCTTAGAGTCTTATGCATTAGGACAGCTGGTGATATAAACGTGACTGTTGATTGGATTTGACATTTATCGCAAATGCAAGTGTGTGTGGGGATGAGAGAGAGCGCATTGACGAAGTGCCCCTTTAGGCACAAAGCGGAGATGTAATTTACCTACAAAATTGTCACGGTCCGGATTCGGTGACCGTAGTCCGAGGACTAGCACCAGCACCTCAGGTACTCACCAGAAATCAAACCAATGATGGACGTAGATGATGTATGCAGAAGGGAAATAGAGAGGTCCTCCGAATGGGCCTTGCCATGATTCCTTAGGAACTTTGTGGATATATAACCAATAACTTAAATTAAATTATGCTTATCAAATGTATGACTGGCTGTGGTTAAGCTTCATAGAAAATACTTTTCAATCTCACAGATGCAGTATAATTTTCAGCTTGGGCTAGTTGATGGAAAAGCATTGAACTCAATCGGTCTCTTTCTTTTCATCATCCTTTTCCTAAGAACAATCGTCTAATCTTGACTCGTGCGTCAAATGATAAATGGAAGCAAAATGATGAACAAATAGTTCAATTTAGATTCGGTTAATTGGATTTCCTCCTCATGCAAGAAACTGAAGGAGAATGCATTATAAACGGAAGCAATTACAAACGTCTACGCATAAACTTGTTATCTATCTGCTTAGGGAGACGCTAAAATTTCTGAGGATTGAATTCATAGTCTGATGGCTTCTTATGCCATCTGTCGCAGGAGAAGGAACATTTGGCCGTCCCTCGGACTCGTTCTTGAGAAGAAAAGGCTCTCTCAAGGTGGTTGTATGTTGAACACCACCTTTGTTGCTTGACGACCCTCCGGATTACTAGACATATTGCCCCGTCAGCTTCATTACCGGATTCAGCATGGGTGGGATCGTACGCGCTTTCATGATATTCACTGAGCCTCGCGGGGCAGCAGGAACGTCCACTTTCTATTTCTTCTCGTACGGCATCATTTATGTGTTTCCGTCTAGGCGGGCTCTCTACATTGCTTCCTCCATTCCCTCCATGCTATGTCCTCCCTTACATCTCGGAATTCCCACACTGATATCTTTTCCGGGGGAGGATTGGCGAGGGCGTGAAGCTTGTGCGAGCTATCGCCAAAGCCAACATGAAACACCTCGCCGATGGGGTCATCCTTGCACTGGATGAGGAAGTGAATGAAAACTCGAATCAGGTTTGATCCTGCAAGGATCAGATGGACACGAAGGGGTCTCTCATTGATGTGGTGACGTTGCCTATCACTCGGATTTGCCTTTTCTTGGTCGTGGCAGTCAACTTCCTGTATCGGTCATGTACGACGGCATAAGCCTAAATGTCGTCAATCTCCTGACCAACCTTTACCTTAATGTGTTCCTCTACGGGGTGGCTGAGGTGGCGGCCTTTACCATAACGGCGGAGCTTGATGATGCTACACGAGGTATGGAAAGTGGTGATGAGGATGGTGTGAGGAATTCTCGGGATCTTTGGCATGCCAGCACGTATAATTTGCTCTTTATCTAGGCGGTGGAGCTGTTTCTGACCGTGGCGAGGAATGCAGTTCTTGGATGTGCAGCTCAGGCGTGGCAAATGGGTCCGACTTTGGCACCTTTCATGGTGGTCTTAGGAGGCGGCTTCCCTTTTGCACTCTTTGCGGTTTCTGCAATTCTGGGAGGAACTTTAGCGTTTCACCTCCTGGAGACGTTAAATCAGCCTCTGTATGATACAATGGCAGAAACGGAAGCTGGGGAGAGTGCATGCACGAGTGTATGAAAGAACTCAATTCTCTTACTTTAAACTAAACCCGATAAATGGAGACCTATATGACTGTTTTTGATGATTGGATTTTCCTTGTCTTCCTGTTTCACTCAATTACTTCCTTTGTAGAAGAATTTAAGGGTCGCGGACGATGACAACAGCATTGACTGCGGGGAACACATGATCGCTTTCTTTCATCTCCATTTTTCTTGATTATGCCTTTCGGACGTGAGAAACGAGGATGACAAAATCTGTCTCTAAAAGTAGGAGAGAATGTTTGCAAGAGCATCTCTTTCGAGATGTTGTGTTGCCTTAAAGCAGTTGCATCGCCTGATGAGAACACATATACCGAACTTCGACTCGTAGTTGTTTTCAGATGAAGGCATTGTACTCGACACAATGAACCGTCCATATCTCAACAGCATTGCCATGTTGTTCATGGCAACATATAGCTTACGATTAGAGACTTATAATGGATCAAAGTTACTACCACTACTATTGAAGTATAGAAAAAGAAATGTCTAGCCATTATGTTACTAACGATTTTACTCTTATCCTCTTATTTAAACATCTAAGTACCAACGTGAATGGTAACCCGCCCTTACGCGAGAGCAAGAACCCCACCAGTTCATTGACATGAAAGGTGAGTTTAGTGCAACACCGGTGCTTAAGGAGCTATCTCACTAGGTGGCACAGCCAACTCTATGTTGAATTTGCAGAAAATTGTATCCCTTGGACAAAGAAAATTTCTACTTTTAGCCCTTGTACTTTCACACTTTTTCTGATTACATTATTATACTTTTAATTTGTCTAAGTAATTCCTTCCACTTTGACAAATTTACTAATCAAAGAAAATTTCTACTTTTAGCCCTTGTCTATGTTTAAATGCTTTTGGGCATGTCAAATGACCATATTAATTTCCAGTGTTATCGAACCATAATATAGTTATCGAACCATAATATAGTCATCGAAACGCACCCGTCGACAAGCTCCAATATAAAATTGGCAACTTCGAGACTAATGGGTTCCTTCTGTTGGAGAAATCTTTCCAGAATATTTTGAAGCTGACAAAACATTTCTATCAGTCTAGTCTGGATATCGACAGTTTAAAGTCTCAAGACTTTGTAATCTCAAGACTCAAGACTCAAGACTCAAGACTATTCTCACTGACAGTCTTTCTAATCCAGTAACGAAGGAAATCCAAAGCCGAAGTATATGGTTGAGGATTCAATCCTATCCTCTGGAAAAGATCCCTTGGTTGGATAATCATTTCGGATTCTTTGATCCTTATCTAAGATCAATTGAAGATCCGATGATCGACGAAACATTCTTGGAATGTTCTATTCTTAGAAACCAAGATCCTGATTGTATGGGCGAACAGGATTGATGGGCTATCATCATATTCCTTAAATAGCTCAGATGATCTTCTTAATTGATTCCGTCCAACGGGTAGATTGGAGGAATTCCTTTGGTAAGTGCCAACGGCTATGATGGCATAAAGGAGTATAAAAGGAAGACGTTCTAGTTGTTTTATGGGTGTGATTGATAGAAAAATTCCAGAGTCTGAAGAACCTTGATTGTTAGTCGATACAATTCGAGCCAAATTGTATACACAGAGAGTGTTTATACTTGGTGATACCTTGAGCGAGTGTAGTAGATCATCTACACCTAGAAATCAAGGAAGATCAACACTGTAACATCTCTTTGTTCATAGTGGAATCCAGCCAATCGGATGTCAGTGCAGAAAAGTGGACGTAGGCTTGAATCAAGCCGAACCACTATAAACCGCGTGTTCAATTCTCTCTTTCCTTTACTCAGTCTTACGATTGATTTTTTAATTATTGCCAATCCTTCATCTGTCTAAGTATTGTGCAATTTTCAAGAAAATTTTTATAAACCTATTCACCCCCCTCTAGGTACTCGTACTAGCAATATCACCTTCTTTCCATCTTTCTGTGGGGTCATTATTCTAGTTTGAAGCACACCATCCCCGAGAAGTTCCGGTCCTTGACCGAAGTCCTACCGTGTTGACAAAGAAAAGTCTGTTCACATACAGCTAAAAACTTCATAACATTACTGAAAAAGGAGATGTGCAAAAAAAAAAGAAGGAGATATGCAAAAAGGGCACAGTTAAGATCCATTAAACTCCGTTATGGATCCGACCCCAAAAAAAGAAAAAAAAAAAAACTCCATTATGGAGGTCAAGTGGAAGAAGATATTGGTCAGATTGGTTGCAGCTACAGGAAGCATTTCGAAAGCAGACCGCGCAGAGCGATCGCACACGATAGTTGTCCTCGGATGGAAGATCTTTTTTAGGAAATTTTCGTAAGGACGAGTTATGTCAACGGTCCTCTGATGGTTGGTGCTTCTAACTTTAAGCTACTCCGTTAATGGGGTTGGAGCTTGAATTATTGGTTACCGGGCCAGCCTGGACCCAGTTTAGGACATGATCGGTCAAAACGTTGGGAGTTTCCTGGCACCTTCCTAGGATTGCGAAAGCTGTACGAATAAATCGAATTGGCGAATTCTACGTGAGAAACGAAAGAATAGGACGCGCGCTTGTGTGCGAAAGGGCGACGCGTGAGCGGGACTTGACAGACTGGACAACCTGGCCTATTACCTTTCTTGGACCAAGCTAGATTGACCCTCGTGATGCGTAGAGCAATTAAATAAGGGGCAAAAAATATATGGAGGGAATTGTATAATCCCTGATACTGAATTAATACAAATACAAATACAAATAATTTAGTATTCAATTGATAAAAAAAATTAAAACTGAATTAATACTATTATAATAATTTTATGATAATTCTTCTTTCCTAGAAGAGTTGCCATTTGTAGAATTATGAAAAAGGCAGAACTTGGTCAATGATTGAAAATATAGAAGTTTTATTGATACTTTCCATAAGACTTATGACAAAAAGTATGGAATTGCAATGGGATTATGACGGAAGGATCAACCCCTTAAAAGGACCATATAAGC
Source organism: Eucalyptus urophylla (assembly GCA_026873135.1). Taxonomy (NCBI): domain Eukaryota; kingdom Viridiplantae; phylum Streptophyta; class Magnoliopsida; order Myrtales; family Myrtaceae; genus Eucalyptus; species Eucalyptus urophylla. The sequence continues at coordinate 701,056 of JAOPUP010000233.1, read as the reverse complement.
TCCCACTAAAAGAATGTGTTGAGATCCAAGTACATAGATGTATGGAAATCCACTTAAAAGAGGATGGATTGCCAAAATCAGAAACACAGCATGACATGGTCGGATGGCTTGCAAAAAATTTCATCTGGTGGAAAAGTTAATGCCAAATAATTCCCAAACCATTTACTTTACATGCGTCAAATTTACAACTTCCTTCCCACATGGAAATAAAGCTCATGGATCAACGTAATATGACGCAATGCTAATGCGTCAGCCGCTGATTTATATAAGACGCTACACTATACGGTTCACATGCGATGAAACAAGATTAGAAGAAAATGTAGGAATTTGATCATAAGCTTTGGACCAACATACTAGAGGACGTTTTGAAAGAGTTTAGTTTTCCTACGTGGATGTTGTGTTTGAACAAAAATGTGTGAGATTTTGATTATGATCAAAATAATTCTAACAATCCAAGCATAATAACACTCGGGACCTAAATTTGTTGGCCAAGTCGAGTGACAGATTTTAACAATTTCAAAATTAAGCAATCCAAATTCTTTTCTTTTCTTTTCTCTTCTTCTTTTGTTCTTGTTTTTCTTCCTTCTCTTTTCTCCTTCCACCACTATTGCCGTTGGCCGCTGCAGCTGCCACCGTCCACTAATGGCGGTCATTGACGACCGATTGGGCGAGGTCCGATGAGTTTGTTGGAGAGGGTGCCAACACCCCTGTTCCATAAATGCCTACTAGCAAAGAAAGCCATGTTATTGATGTGTTCCGGTCATTGTATCTTAGGAGTTTAGCATCTATGAACCACAAGACAAGATTGTCAATGTAGCAAGATTAGATAATCTCTCAAATGATAAGGATGTGAAGAGAAGGGCGCGCATATTGAATCTGAGAAGGATAATAATGTTATTGGCCAATATGCCGATCGATTAGTAGCTATGCATGGGGACTCGGAACTGCCGAATGGAGCTCCGGGTCAGCACAAATGTGTAGGCTGCCTCACCAATTGCCGACGTCACAAGACCCAACCGCATTGGAGAGCGAGGGATGGCGGTGCATGCGCCGTGGGGCCTGCCATCCTCCCCCTCTCGGGCCCCACCATCGCCGTGATTTGCTACTTTCTCGCAATCATTCCCTATATAATGTCTTGTCAAGGCTGATACACCCCCTTCCCTATTTCATTTCTCCCTCTCGTTCTCCTTGGCTAACTCCCACCATAAATTTCGGTTATTGATGAATTTAGTGGATAGCAGGGGAAGAGAAATAAAAAAATAATAATAATATATAATGGCCTGAGATATTCACTTGTGTATTGAAATCTAAATTAAAATTAAGGATACGATTGGAGAAAAAGAACCAAAATCTGTTTGAAATTAAAAAAACACCAATCCTTCTAGCATTCGTTAAGAGCCGGAGGAATTTAAAACAATGATTAAATTTGTTCCCATTCAAGCCTGAAAAATAATGGTTAGTCAAAGGTAGAGGTGTTAAAATGGGTCACAAACCCATTTATGATCCATTTAAATCTTAAATGGGTCATCAATGGGTCACTTGTTTATAACAAAAGATAGTTAAATGGGTTTCACAATTAAAGGTTTAAGATAGGTGGGTCTTAAGTGAGTTTTTAAATGGGTTGGGTTGAAAACTCATCTTTAACAAAAAAATTATAATTCCTCCCTTCTCTCTTCAACTTTATAAAAATTGAAATTATAATTTTTTATTTTTATTTTCTCTTTTCTTTTTCTTCCTTTTTTTTTTCTTCTTTTTTTTTTCTTTCTCCTTCCTCCTTCCGGTCGCCGGCACGGCGATTCGAGCTCGCCGGATCTTCGAGGCTCGAGGCGAGCGACTCTAGGAGGCTCGAGCCTCGCCGATCTCGAGCCTCGAGCTCACCGGATCGAGGCGGAGGCCTCGCCGGCCGAGCTCGAGATCTGCGAGACTCGAGCTCACCTCGGGCAAGGCTCGAGGTCTGGCGAGCCTCGAGCTCGTAGACTCGCCGGCCGTCGTCGTGGGGCGGCCAAAGAAGAAAGAAGAAAAAGAAAAAATTATATTTTAAAAATAAAATAAAAATAATTAAAAATTTAATTTTTTAAAAAAATAAATTAAATTTCGATTTTTTAAATAATTATTTTAAAATTTATAAAAATTGTCCATTAAATTTATATTGTATAAAACTATTTTAGCAATACAATTTTTAAAAAAATAATATATATAAAAGCTTGGAAGTATTTTAATAATATAATCTTTAAAAAAAACAAAGGAATAAGTTTTTCTAAATTTGTTAAATATGAAAATATTTTATTAATATGAGTTGGGTCGGGTCGGGTATGGGTTGGGTATGGGTCGGGTCGGGTTTGAGTCGAAAAATTTACATTAAACATAAATGGGTCATAAATGGGTTAATGGGTTAATTTGGGTCGGACCATTAATGACCCGACCCAAACCCGACCCGACCCACCCGTTTAACGGCTCTAGTCACACGTAGTGACGATGTTAAGTAATTCCGGTAGCTTTGCATCTCTGAAACTGTGTTTCTACTGAGTTTGTTCCGCGTTCAGAATTACACTGTATGATCACGCGTTATTCTTTCTCGCTATATGTGACTTCTTCCACAAATATTTTCAGTTGCCCATGGAAGAAACATGGAAGGCATTGGTTTCAAGTATTGCATATGCCAAAAAATTTTGAGGCTCGGTTTGCTTCCGCCATGCCACTATGTCGCCTTTGGGATTTGATATTAGAATGCAGTGTTCAAGGAACTCGGTCAGCCTATAAACTACCACGGTTCATCTGCACAAGATTTATGGCGGAGTATCGATGACCGTAAGGCTGCTTGACTGTCTGAGTTTGGAAATGTCTGAGTTTGCAGAAATGAGTAAACGTAAGTATAGCGAAAAATGGCACTGCTGAGGCACTCTATCAACTCACTCGTCAGCGTTAAGGAATTGAACGTAAGTATAGCGAAATTTGGACAAAAATAATATATGTTTTTACTCTAGTCCATGCTAGTATTTTATGATATGAATATGATAGGATTCTGTAAATCAACGGAACCTAGTTGAATGTATGTTAAATCTATAGCCACCGAAGAAAACATTCTTTAGTTATAAGAATCATCATTGATAATAATATCCAACGTGAACAAATTAGTTATGTCAAATTAATATTACTGGGAACCTAAAAAAGATCCCTCGATATTGACAATGCATCCCAACAAAATGTAGTCTAGCCCAATCTAATCTTAGGCCCTAAAAAAGGTCACTGAGATATTGTCATTTGACGAAGCGGACCCAATTGAAAATAATGCTCTAAATCTGGCCGGGGCAAGCATAACTTTGGGCTATTTAATTTTATCCGATCTCGGCCTGGTCAAGCCTGACTTTGCTCACTCTTAAAAAGAACTTCTTCTTTTTTGTATGTTTGGGAAATTTGAAGCAGCTTGGCTTCGTTTGTTTTACAAAAAATGAATGATTTGTAAAATATTTTCCTAAAAATAATTATTTGTATCACTCGAAATAGTTAGTTAACGGAAAATAATTTTGTTATGGACAACAATTTATATTCAAATATTTTCATGGACAGTGAAATTTTTTTCATTTCTTCATTTTCATAAGAGATATGAATGATATTTTTAGTAAATTATTTTTTAAATTATTTATTTTTCATGAAATAAACAAAACTTGAGTTGTTTTCCATTAAAATAAAATTTATTGAATTAAAAGCGATGAAAGTGAGAAAATCGTATCATATCGGTGATCCTACTTGCACGATCCGATGGTGAATAAAGAAACATACAAAGAATATCTTAAAATCAAAATCCAACACATTTTTTTAGAATATTACCCAATTTTCTTAGACATACATAAGAAATCATAGGATTTTCAGATGTGCTTTTGCTTAGTATAGTAAGGATGAGAAACCGACCGGGTTATCAGGTCCGGGATTCATTTTTGGCAAAAGAACATCTTGATAGCCTCTTTGGACAATAAGGACAGCTGGACATTTTTCCCAAAAATGCAGAAAAAAATTGGTTCAACCCAATTTGGACCCAAAAATATCCGGGCTGGTTCGGGTCAAACCGCATTCGAAGAATCCTTTTTTCTTTTTCTTTTTTGTGCTTGAAACCCAATTGAAATTTTGGAATAGTTAGAAATATGTTTGACATAATTCTGATATAGTCGTTTGATTTTGTTTGTTAAGTCAAGTGATAGATTTTCTATTGACTAGTTAAAAGATTTTGTTGATGAAAGTAGTTACTTACAGATTGTCACTTCAGTAAGTAACTAATTTACTAGGCAAATATAGGGGTGTGTAAAGGAATCAGGACCCACCTAGACCGCCCGAAACCGGACCGGAACCGCCTGGAACCAGTAGTTCTTGAGTGAACTGGTCCGGTTCCCAATTCCAATTTATGGGAACCAGTGGGTACTGGTCCGATTCCCAGTTCCATGGGTGGATCCATCCACTCGCCCACCGAACCAGACCGATTATATTAAAATAATATATTAATTTTTAATATTAAAAATTACGTCCCGAGCAACTTACGCCTAAAACAACAGGATGGTCAAATGTGAACATAAAAGACAATTCCAATAAAAGATAACAACACATAATTGTACGCTTCTACACCAGATATTGAACTTTCCAAAGCACATTTCATGTAATTACATGTGACTCAACCATGTATAGGATGGCCAGGACTAGAACACTCGAGATTCATTCAGGATGTATTGATCGGTGCTTGAAAGAACAGGATAATGAATCCTGCGCACTCCTCAACTATATCACACTAGCCTAAGACCAGATTCCGATCTTGATTCTATCACCCTGGACACTGAACCAAAAAGAAATTCACTCAATCGCCCTAGGAGGCCGTAATAGGAAGAAACCCGAATTGTGACCACAAAAGACAAACGGAACAGTACCCGAAGCCAGAGCAAGAACGAAGCCAAAAACAATGCGGGGAAATGGACCCAGAAAGCGAATCGCGAGAGCGAGAGTGAAAGACGGCATACCCATTAGAGCAGAGCAGAAACGGAGGCGACCCAGAAGGGAGGGAGGAGTCGAGGGGCAGGGGAACGCCAGCGAACTTCGCCGCCGCGATGACGGAGAGAGGAGGGGAATCGGTGGGTACCAGTCCGGTTCCCGGTTCCATGGGCGGATCCGCCCACCCGCCCACCTCGATAGTAATAGGTCCGTCCATCCCTTTCTCTATTCGGCCCTCCGGAAAATCGTCATCGCCCTTGACAGTAGCAGGTCTGTCAATCCGTCCCTTTCTCTATTTAGCCCTTCGGAAAATCGTCATCGCCCTTGACAACAGCAGGTCCGTTCGTCCGTCCCTTTTGTTGTCTCGCTATTCAACCCTCCGGTGTTGATATTATTATTATTGTGAGACCAATTCCATGGATCCACTCAGGAATCGGACCAAACCGGCAGTTCGGTTCCCAATGGATCCATGCATCTAACGGGTGGATCCCCGTTCCCATTTTTCAGAACCAGACCTTAGTGGGCAGTTCCCAATTCTAGGTCGGGAATTGCCTGCCCGAACTATGCACACTCCTAAATATTAGTGTCTCTAATCTTGGAACACTTCTTTCCTTTTAGAACTCCTAATTAGGAATGACCATGCCATGTTCTCCCAAATATGAAAAATTAGCATGCTCGTGGAGAGGGGCAATACAATAAACAAAATATCGTTTTTATTTACCATCCCGAAAGAAAAGGCGGTGGATTTTTCATTGTATTTCCTGAATAAAGGGTAGTTCTGTCAAGTCGAATTGGAAAAAAAGGGCCTGACGGATGGAAATTAAATGGAATCCTATATATAAACTATGTAATTAACAGCGTTAATTACCCCACTTTCCTTGATTAAACCATTTTTACTGAATTTTTTATTTGAGAAAAGTTTTTATTTTTTTATAAATTAAAGAACGATTATAATGAAGAGAGCCCAAGACAAATTACACCGTTCGGTCGAGAGAGAGAGAGAGAGAGTTCAAATTCTTCCGCAACTCTTCCGTTTCCTCGCCTGCCTCCGGAAATTGCCAGCATATGTGCAATCTAAGAAGCACCGACACTCTCTAGAAGCCTTTGTGTCATGTCTGACACTTCGACACATGTCCGACACGCTCCGACACGTTCCGACATGTGGTCAACGAGTGTCGAAATATCTGACACATGGTGAACTCTTCTCGACACGCTCCGACATACGAGTGTGAAATTCCGACCTGCGATTCCAACATGCACGGGATCAATTTTAAAATTTTTCAATACTTGAGAGGTCATAATGTAAATATATGAAAAAATAATGAAATAACAAAAATAAGGGGAAAGAATAAACTCTCAAGTTTTTCATGATCTTCCCGTGAGTGACAATGGAACGCCCATTTTCTTGCTTGTGTCATTCCGTTACCCCCACATACTTAAAGTTATAATTTTTTTTTTTTTTTGTTTCTTTTTGCCTCTCGCAAGCATCACTTGCAAGTTATCTCTTTTGGTCTATGTTATTGGCATATGAGTTATCTCTCACATTTTCTGTGATGAATTTAGTGATGTCCTTTTCTTTTGGTCATACTTCGAGAGTTATTGTCTTGGATTTTCATTTTTCTCGAACCTTGTTTTGCAGAGGAGCTCCAAGCTAGTCTATATCATGAACTCCGAACTCTATCTAGGACTATAAGAAATCTCATTAATCTCCGACAAGTATAAAAAAACAGGACATGTTCCTTCAAGTTTACTCTTTCATGTTTGCAATTTTTGAATTTCTCGTTTAATTTCTGTCAAATTTAAAACAATGAATGATATTAACAAATGTTGGATTAATATTTTTATTATAAATTAATTATATGCTCTTTTTATTATTATTTATTTATTTTTGCATTTATATGAAAAAATTATATTTAATATATAACGTGTCGAAACGTGTCGGAATTCTCTATTTTTTTAGAAATGACGTGTCGGCGTGTTGCGTATCCGTGTCAGTGCTATATAGTGTGCAACCAGCCCTCGGCCTTCACCGCACTCCCCTAGGGAATGGCCACAGTGCCGCCACAATCGATGCCGACTAGGGTCTCGCACCTCTCCTCCCCATCTTGATGAAGTCCCACCTCATCGATCGAGGTGGGGAATTTTGAACACTTAAATGTTTATTTATGCCAAACTTTGACACCCGCAGTATACTTTAGCCAAATCTCATACTTTTTTTTTTGGTGATCTAATACTCTATCTAAGTTCATTTCAACATAATGGTTGGTTTCTTCTTTTCATAGGAAAAATTACAACAAAAAAAAAAGTCCTAAACATATTGCAATCGTACCGATTTAATCATAAATTTATTTTTTTGGCTAATTGAGTACTAAACCCATTGCAGTTATGCTAATTTAGTCTATCTATCGGGGTTGACGTGGATGTCAGCTACTGCTGGTGGACATATTTTTAATATTATTTTATTTATCAAAATTTTTATTAATTTATTGATTTATTGTCTTTCTCTCTTTTTTTTCTCCTCCTTCCTTTGGCTTCAATAAGTGGCCACAGGGGGGGCCAGTTGCTAGACTAAGGCGGCACCATCATTGGGCAAGGGCAAGCTTGCTCGGGCTCTAGCGAGACAAGCCCTCGCCAAATCTATAGATCTATGAGCTCGCCCTCGCCCAAATCTAGGGAAAGCTCGCCTCGCCCTTGTCCAGCAATGGTGAGGTGAGCTTGCCACTAGCCAGTTCCCGAAGCTAGAGGAAGGAGAAGGAATGAGGGAAAAAAAAAAGGACAAAAAGAAAAGATAAAAAAATTTAACAAAAATTTTGAAAAAGTAAAATAATATTAAAAAATTGTTCATCGGCATTGGCTGGCATCCACATTAGTGCCGACAAGTTAAATTTGATTAGATCAACTGAATTGGCACAATTACAAAAGATTTAGAACTCAATTGGCAAAAAACAAAGTTTATGACTTTTTCGATAATTTCCTCTTTTCATAAATCCATTTTGTTTGGTGAACAATATGCTTCCATAAAGTACTATACAATTTCCTCAATGTTAGATGCAAGGACAAAGGATGCTGTTGTGATTAGTCGACTAGGTAATTGTGTGGGCTTGTCAATAAGAATATGACATCTCTTAGAAGAAAGCTGGGAGAGCGAAGCAATTGAGAAGTTGTCAATGATTGGTGCCATTGTAGCTTCCGAAAGTTGTCAACGGCAGATGCTACATGATGTAGGGAAAGTTCACCCTTGTTAACAATAGAGCTAGTAGGGAAAGGAAGTAAGGTGACAAGATTTGCGACTACTTGATGGAGGATGAGATTGTCATCGTCGACATTTATGGAACCGGAGGAGTTGGCAAGAAAGCCACTCTAATGCATGTCCATGATAAAATATTTGAGAATCCTACCTCTAATGATGTGTTCCGGTCATCATACCTTAGGAGTTTAGCGTCTATAAATTATAAGATAAGATTGCCAATGTAGTCGGACGAGATGATCACTCAAATGATAAGGATGTGAAGGGGAGAGCGTGTACATTGAATCTGAGAAGGATAATAACGGTATTGTCCAATATGCCGATCGCTTAGCAGCAAAGCATGGGGATATGGAGCTGCCAAATGGCACTCCGGCTCAGCACAGATGTGCGGTCTGCCTCACCAACTGCCGACGTCACAAGACCCAACCGCATCGGAGAGCGAGGGATGGCGGTGCATGCGCCGTGGGGACTGCCGTCCTCCCACTCTCGGGCCTCACCACCGCCGTGATTTGCTACTTTCTCGCAACCATGTCCCTTGTCAAGGCGGATACACCCCCTTCCCCGTTTCATTTCTCTCTCTCGATCTCCTCTGCTAACTCCCAACATAAATTTCAGTTATTGATGAATTTAGTGGATGGCAGGGGAAGAGAAATAATAATAAAATTATTAATATATAATGGCCTGAGATATTCTCGTGTATTGAAATCTAAATTAAAATTAAAGATATCATTAGAGAAAAAGAACCATAATCTATTCGAAATGAAGTAACACCGATCCTTCTAGCATTTGTTAAGAGCCTGAGGAATTTAAAACAATGATTAAATTTGTTGTTAGGTTAGCCGTTCAAGCTTGAAAAATAATGGTCAGTCAAAGGGAGGCTCATCATTGACAAAAAAAAAAAAAAAGGGAGGCTCCATCTTCTTAACTAAGATTATTCATCCCGTTATGATCCTGGAATATTTTATTGTTTTCATCTAATCTTTTTTTTTCCCTTGCTCACTACCCATACTCTTCTTTGCTCTCTCGGCATATTGTTCGCTTTCATCGTTAGGTATCAATCCATTGCTTTAGATCCTCCAAATTAAGAAGGTTAACAAAATCGAGAATAAATAAGATGAGTTCCTATTGCCTTGGAAGCGGTGACTTCTCCGAGTTTTGGAAGCTTTCATCTCCTAATCTAAATCTAAATTTGTGAGTTCGTGTTTTTGTGCTTGTCCAAGCTCACCCTATCTAGATTAGAGTTGGGAGCTTTTTTTCAACTTATTTTTAGTGTCTTTGCATGATAGTAATGTTAAAATGCTGAACTTAAGCGTGCACTGTCTATTGGATTAATAAGGGGATTACGGTGTATGAAGTGGGATTTAGTAATCGATTGCCCTTTGTTATGTTTTAATGCTGAGACGAGTCCGTTCTTGTAAAATCAGAGTGTGCCAATCATAGCAATTTTGTGTTTTGTTGTTTTACTTTACTGTTTGGAATATGCTTTATTTTAAACCTCTCATATATCATTTTCACATTGCTTTGGTCAACCAACCTTGAGCGGACTCGTGAAGAATCCTTTTTTTTTTGGGTGCTTAAATGCTGTTTGAAATTTTGTGATAGTGAGAAATATGATCAAAATAATTCTAATTATCTAGGCATATTAACATTTGTCGACTAAATTTGTTTGCGGAGTCAATAATAGATTTGTTTCGGAAAAAAAGTGATAGATTTTCTATTGGGCAGTTAAAACGTTTTGCTTAGTCAGTACAACCCACCCATCCGGAATATATGTACATATATATATAGATCACCTTTTTCTTGAGGCGTTTTAGACGTTTTCTTAATTTTTATTATTATAAATAAAGGCCCTATTTCTACTGGGCAATCGAAACGTTTTGCTTAGTCAAGTATGGACCCATGACCCATCTGGAACACATGTAGATAACCTTTTTCTTGAGACGTCTTAGACGTTTGAAGATTAATATATATATAAATCGTCCCACTCTCTTTTCCGATATTCGTCGATGTCTTCGGCTCCTTCCTCCTCTGCACAAAACCCGAGGTTTGCCCCCAGGTTTTTTCCTCCGGTTCATCTAACCTTTGTTTTCCATTGCGGACGCTCTCTTTTGTATTCAACGCCAAGACCTCTCCTCACCGGCTCGGAGGTACTCGCTCTCTCTCAATCTCTCTACTCCCTTTTCGTTCTCCCATTTCTCTCCTGTGAACCCAAATATTTGCACTTCGGTCTCTATTCCTCTAGTTTATGTCGCTCCGTAATCGTCGATTTATGGGTTGTCTGGGTTTTGTTGATTTTCTTTTTATCGGAATGTATTCTCTACTACATAATGGTGCCGGTGAGCCCAGAACGAAGACTTTTATTGCTTTATAAAATATAAATTTCATAATTAGCTGAGTGGTCAGTCAAGTGCTTCGTCCCAGATGCTCTAGATCCATGTCTGAACTACGTGGCAAATCTCGACTCAAACTAGCTTTTGGAAGCCACCGGTCAAGTCATACTTGATGCTTGTAAACTGGAGAGTTTACCTTGTATCCTTAGAATTAGTTTGTAAAGAACCCAACCAAGTAAATGGAAAAACTTGAGGGTGCAGCTGAGCCCGGGCCATGAAATTTTGCTGTAAGCGGAGTCAAGGGGCAAGATTAGGGGCTGAAGGGAGAGTGCATGATAGAAATATTACCCAAGAAAGATTGCGCACACCCATGAACATTGAACAAGAGAGAAAACCACGTTCCCAAAGACAAGATAACAGTGAAAAAATAAACAAAAAAGTAGCTACAAATTTAAAGAGCAAAATTTCCAGAACCCAGTTAAACATGTCATCTTCATATCCGAGAGTGAAAAGAGAACTTGGGTAGAAATGATGGTGGGAGTCACTGAAGCAGGGCCTTTTTCTAAAAGAATTGAACCAACAAATTCAAGGTCTTCCTTGAAACATATTTGCTCATTCCTTTGTGGGATACAGAGAAAATGCCCAGAGAGACGGACCTCTTTTGGAAGTATGTGAAGTTGCTGCCTAACAAACACTGGAACTGCAACTTCTGCGGGAAGCCATATGCAGGAAGCGCCACCAGGATCAAGGCCCACTTAGCGGGAGTTGGAGGATATGGGATCAATGACTGCAAGGACGTTGATGGCCGAGTGAGATTGGAAGCCCGAAAGGCGATGAAGGGTAAAGGAGTGGCAGAGTTGAGCAATGGAGCAGAAAGCAATGTTGAAGACAGTCCGCATCTGCCTGTGACTGTGAACGATGACGATGCTTCGAGAGAGACATCATTCGCTGCCATGCCACACATAAGCTCTGATGTCACAAGCATTGTTGGTGCAAGTTCATCAGGCCTTTTTTTATTGCCTGATCCATCTATTCTTGCTCAAATCGTGATCCCACCACAAGCACCTCAATATCATGCTGGTGATTCCAACATTCAGCTGCGGAATTTGAGTTATCCCATCAACCATCCAAATCTCACACTTGAAGCTTTGACCGACATGGCAACCCCAGTGAATGCAAAAGGGGGAGAACTCAATACAGAGGTTCTACAAGGTACATGCATCTCCAACTTCATTTAATATCAAAGCTCAGATTTGTCTTCTAATCCTTACCTAAAAATAGGGATATAGAAAACACAGAATAGACCGGAATTAATTGGAAGAGAGGAGTTTAAATAGATTCGGTCAATAATAACTAATAGTTCTTTGAAAATGAGCAGACAAATGCTTAAAAGGGTGACATTCAAATCCTGAAAAGCCATGGCTTTCTCATCTCCTGAGATCAACTATGTAAAGAACATTTGCTTTTAAACAAATGATAAGAGTCATGTGAAACACAGGATCTACAAATTGAAGTGCAATAACTTGTTGCCCAAATTGCTGCCTTTAAATAAGTTCACCTGATTAGTGACTTGGGAGATGGACACTTAATCGGTACAGATAAGCATCGGTCTAATTTCAATCTCATGCACCAAAATTGTGAACATCAGTTCATATTTCATCTGTTTCACCTAATGAATTAACAAAAGTAATTTCAAAATAAAAAGGAGCATGCGTAGAAGGGCAAGCTTGTATTTGGTTAGGCCCTTTCTAGTTTTCTGAATATTTCCTTGTTTCCCCCTCAACAAGTCTGAAATTATACCAATTTATCTCATATTTCTTGGCCAAGCGACACATCTCATGAACGTTAACAACACGAAGTCTTAAATAGGAATAAAATTACGAATGAAGAGTTCAAATCACAGGTGGTTTTTGCTAAATACTGTTTGCGATTGAAAATATAGTGCCTTATAAAAGGTATTTCATGTAAACCTTTGATGTCCATCCACCGTGCAGAGATAGGAATTATCTTCGATCATGCATTTGATAATATTTGTATACTTTAATTTCAAACTTAAAAGTATTAGATGAGCCTGAAATTTGAATTGACGGCTTCATTGGCTACAATGCCGTACCTGAGCTCTGATGCCATAAGTACCGTAGGTGCCAGTTCATCATCAGCCTTTCTTCCATCGAACGAGATAAATGTGCACAATCAGTATCTTCCTACTCAAAACATGACCACACATGGGGACTTTTCACCCTGGACACAACCTCCTCAATCTCATGCTGGTGATTCCAACATTCACCTGTGGAATTTGAGTTATCGCAGCAGCAGCCGTGGAGACCTCGCACATGAAGCTTTGACTAGCGTGCCACGCCTAGTGAACGCAGGAGAGGGAGGACCTAATACAGAGGTTCCACAAGGTATGCGCATCTCTAACTTCATTTAATGTCAAAGCTCAGATTTGTCTTCTAATCCTTACCTGAAAATAGGGATATAGGCAGGGCGCGCAGATTTCTATTAGTGATAGAAAACACAGAAAGACCGGAATCAATTGGAAGAGAGGAGTTCGATAAGATTCGGCCAATAACAACTAATAGTTCTTTGAAAATGAGCAGACAAATGCTTTAAAGGGTGACATTCAAATCTTGAAAAGCCATGGCTTTCTCATCTCCTAAGATCACCTATGTAAAGAGCATTCGCTTTTAAACAAATGATAAGAGTCATGCGAAACACAGGATCTACAAAGTGAAGTGTAATAACTTGTTGCCCAAGTTGCTGCCTGAAAATAAGTTCACCTGATTAGTGACTTGGGAGATGGACACTTAATCAGTACAGATAAGCATCGGTCTAATTTCAATCTCATGCACCAAAATTGTGAACATCGGTTCATATTTCATCTGTTTTACCTAATGAATTAACAAAAGTAATTTCTAAATAAAAAGGAGCATGCGTAGAAGGGCAAGCTTGTATTTGGTTAGGCCCTTTCTAGTTTTCTGAATATTTCCTTGTTTCCCCCTCAACAAGTCTGAAATTATACCAATTTATCTCATATTTCTTGGCCAAGCGACACATCTCATGAACGTTAACAACACGAAGTCTTAAATAGGAATAAAATTACGAATGAAGAGTTCAAATCACAGGTGGTTTTTGCTAAATACTGTTTGCGATTGAAAATATAGTGCCTTATAAAAGGTATTTCATGTAAACCTTTGATGTCCATCCACCGTGCAGAGATAGGAATTATCTTCGATCATGCATTTGATAATATTTGTATACTTTAATTTCAAACTTAAAAGTATTAGATGAGCCTGAAATTTGAATTGACGGCTTCATTGGCTACAATGCCGTACCTGAGCTCTGATGCCATAAGTACCGTAGGTGCCAGTTCATCATCAGCCTTTCTTCCATCGAACGAGATAAATGTGCACAATCAGTATCTTCCTACTCAAAACATGACCACACATGGGGACTTTTCACCCTGGACACAACCTCCTCAATCTCATGCTGGTGATTCCAACATTCACCTGTGGAATTTGAGTTATCGCAGCAGCAGCCGTGGAGACCTCGCACATGAAGCTTTGACTAGCGTGCCACGCCTAGTGAACGCAGGAGAGGGAGGACCTAATACAGAGGTTCCACAAGGTATGCGCATCTCTAACTTCATTTAATGTCAAAGCTCAGATTTGTCTTCTAATCCTTACCTGAAAATAGGGATATAGGCAGGGCGCGCAGATTTCTATTAGTGATAGAAAACACAGAAAGACCGGAATCAATTGGAAGAGAGGAGTTCGATAAGATTCGGCCAATAACAACTAATAGTTCTTTGAAAATGAGCAGACAAATGCTTTAAAGGGTGACATTCAAATCTTGAAAAGCCATGGCTTTCTCATCTCCTAAGATCACCTATGTAAAGAGCATTCGCTTTTAAACAAATGATAAGAGTCATGCGAAACACAGGATCTACAAAGTGAAGTGTAATAACTTGTTGCCCAAGTTGCTGCCTGAAAATAAGTTCACCTGATTAGTGACTTGGGAGATGGACACTTAATCAGTACAGATAAGCATCGGTCTAATTTCAATCTCATGCACCAAAATTGTGAACATCGGTTCATATTTCATCTGTTTTACCTAATGAATTAACAAAAGTAATTTCTAAATAAAAAGGAGCATGCGTAGAAGGGCAAGCTTGTATTTGGTTAGGCCCTTTCTAGTTTTCTGAATATTTCCTTGTTTCCCCCTCAACAAGTCTGAAATTATACCAATTTATCTCATATTTCTTGGCCAAGCGACACATCTCATGAACGTTAACAACACGAAGTCTTAAATAGGAATAAAATTACGAATGAAGAGTTCAAATCACAGGTGGTTTTTGCTAAATACTGTTTGCGATTGAAAATATAGTGCCTTATAAAAGGTATTTCATGTAAACCTTTGATGTCCATCCACCGTGCAGAGATAGGAATTATCTTCGATCATGCATTTGATAATATTTGTATACTTTAATTTCAAACTTAAAAGTATTAGATGAGCCTGAAATTTGAATTGACGGCTTCATTGGCTACAATGCCGTACCTGAGCTCTGATGCCATAAGTACCGTAGGTGCCAGTTCATCATCAGCCTTTCTTCCATCGAACGAGATAAATGTGCACAATCAGTATCTTCCTACTCAAAACATGACCACACATGGGGACTTTTCACCCTGGACACAACCTCCTCAATCTCATGCTGGTGATTCCAACATTCACCTGTGGAATTTGAGTTATCGCAGCAGCAGCCGTGGAGACCTCGCACATGAAGCTTTGACTAGCGTGCCACGCCTAGTGAACGCAGGAGAGGGAGGACCTAATACAGAGGTTCCACAAGGTATGTGCATCTCTAACTTCATTTAATGTCAAAGCTCAGATTTGTCTTCTAATCCTTACCTGAAAATAGGGATATAGGCAGGGCACGCAGATTTCTATTAGTGATAGAAAACACAGAAAGACCGGAATTAATTGGAAGAGAGGAGTTCGATAAGATTCGGCCAATAACAACTAATAGTTCTTTGAAAATGAGCAGACAGATGCTTTAAAGGGTGACATTCAAATCTTGAAAACCATGGCTCTCTCATCTCGTAAGATTACCTATGTAAAGAGCATTCGCTTTTAAACAAATGATAAGAGTCATGTGAAACACAGGAGCTACAAATTGAAGTGTAATAACTTGTTGCCCAAATTCGTTTTCAAGTGCGACATTCAAATCTTGAAAGGCCATGGCTTTCTCTATCCCCTCTGATCACCTACATAAAGAGCATTTATTTTTAAACAAATGAACAGAGTCATGTGAACCACAGGAGTTACAACTCTACCTGAGCATCCGTTGTTAAACTGCTTATCAATTCAAATTGCATAATCTTTTAGAGATTGGGGGACTAGGTGTATAACAGTGCATTCCGCAGAAATCAATCAAAATCTTGGTAGTTTTGTAATCAAAGTTTGGTGTATGTGCTATTGCTTTTATATGAAGATTAAGTTATAATAACTTGCCAATTGAATCCAAAAGCAACCTATCACATGCAAAGATTGAGGCAAACAATAAACTCGTAAAAATTACTGCTTGTAAAATAAGTTCACTTGATCGGTGAACTTTCCTTGCTAGTCGGCTGACTTTGGAGATGGACAATTATATCAGTTTGCATAGGCATCGGTTTAATTTCAATCTCATGTACCAAAATTGTGAACATCATTTCATATTTCATCCATATCTCCCTAACGAATTACCAAAAGTACTTCCAGTTTAAAAAAGAGGATGCATAGAAGGGGTAAGCATGCATTTGGTAAGCACTTTCCAGTTTTCAGAATATTTTCGATGTGTTGAGTAGACTGGAATTGTCTCGACTAATTTATAAAATTCATTGAAATTTCCTTGTTTCCCCTTCAAAGAGTCCAAATGTGTACTGATCTCATATTTCTTGGCCAAGCAACGCATCTCATGAACATTAACAACACAAAATCTTAATTGGAAATAAAATTACGGCCAAATAGTTCAAATCACGGGTTTGTATGCTAAATACTGTTATTTAAAATTAAGTGGTGCATAAAAAGTGTTTCATGTGAACCTTTGATGTCTGTCAACTGCACAAAGATAGAAATTATCTTTGCTCATATCTAAATACTTTAATTTCAAACTTAAAAATATTAGATGAGCCTAAAATTTAAATTGACCGCTTCTCAACGGATAACAAGATATGTTATGATAGAAAAGAAGTCGTCATAAACATGTGATTTTTGTTTGTGGTTCTGAATATAATGAGTTATAGTGTTCCTTGAAAATTATTATAGTCTACATAATTGGCATCTCTGCTAATATTAATGTAGAATCTATATAATTTATTGTTATATGAAGGAGACAAAAAGTGAGGAATCCTCTTTTGGACTTAGATTCTTACTCTAGTCACTGCTTTTCTTTTTGTCCTTTCAAAAGTAGCTATTTCAGCTTTAACCATTTGAATTCTCAATAATCTTTTTTATTTCTCATCAAATGGATGACATGTTTCTCTGGAGTTTTTATTATATGTAAGACGTGACCTTCTTTTTTATATTTCATGAAATAAATGGCATCTCTTCCTGGCAATCTATTTTTCTTCTTTCATTATATGGGAAGCCCCTAGAATATAATGTGATGTAGGAAGAATGGTATCAACTAACCCACTTTTTTTTTTTCTCTTGACAAATAGGAAATGCTAAACACAATGCAAATATTCAAAGAATTATCTTATCAAATGCAAAATTGGTGGATGATGCTTTGATTTGAAAATGAAATCATGAGTCATACATTTCTTAATTAATTTAATAATTTATTGATGCTATCACGGTATATAAGTCTTTTAAAATTATCGTTTTCTTGGATCAACTTTTAGTGATCGTTCTTGATTTTTTCTTTCATTGGATAACATTAGTTATTTAAAAAAATCAACCTAAAATGCATATTATTGTCCAGGTTCATGATATCCTCTCTTGAAAAAATCTACAATACACTAGAGCAAGTAAGAGAACCTACAGTGAATGAACAACAAGAACTGCAGATTTGGACCGGATTGTACACCTTTGTTTGTTTTTGTTATAAATACATCTTTTGTATTCCTATATTTTATCAACAATAAATATTTTTCTTTAAATTTGTATTGATTTTCTACTCTCATTGCAATTTTTTTATCTTTTAAAAATTTTCAAAACAGATTGCACTTCATCCAATATTCAACTCATTTGAAAAAAATTTAAAAATTCATTGACATGCAGATTCTACTGGTTCTTAAAATTATTGTTATCCAAAACCTATTGGTTCTAGAAAAATTTTCTCATTAATTTTCAATGCTTTGAGTTAAAAAATTATAACTATCTTATCGGAAATATATGATTGCAAGTATATCTAAAAGTTTTGTCTCCTATAGTTATTGTGCTATGAGTTTACAATAGATGTAGCTAAATTTTACAATCCATACAATACTCGACTTTATAAGAATTCTGAAATCTCATTGAAAACCATGTAGTACTCGATTACTTCAAAAGCTCATTGGAATCGGTAGTATATTCAGCTCCTATAATCGATCTCATTGCTCTTATATATGCAATGGCAAGCCCCGTTTCCTCCAATTTTAATCAATGGCTCTTCTAACTCTTGTTCGGAATAAATCTCACATAAATGAAGGGCTTATATTATTGTTTATGAAAGGCATGTGAAGATTTGCTTCATAAAAATGATGGTAGCTTTATGTGTGAAATGCAAAATAATCAATTTGAAGTGCGAATGAGAGAAAAGGAAAGCCCTGACAAGGTGTTTTTTAAAAATGAGATTGGGAAGGAGGTGGTTACTGCTTGAGGGAGAAAAAAGGGGAAGCAGACAGTTATTGTAGGCAAGATTCGTTAATAATTTGCTAGTTATTTCTCAATATGATCAGAGAACAATCAACGTAAGTCTATGTTTGTAGGCTTTAGATAAGTCTTCTTATTTTGTATTGTAATGATGGAAGAGCCAAGTCCAACTCCGATGCTATCCAAATGACACAAGCACATTCATCTAAGAAATATTCCACTTTGTTAGATATGTGTCCACAAGATATAATACTTGCACATATAACTATTTTCTGACAGCATACAATAAATTGTTTGTTCTTTCAATGATTCAGACATACCTACAAATCATCCTTTAATTGATTGTTTTCACATTCAAATGCATCCTATATGAGACTTTAACTAACAACACTTTCAATCATCTTAAATTTAAGTTTCATGGATGTCAGTTGTTTTCATATTTTTGAATAACTATGATTGAAATTGTAGGGACACTAATGAAAGTACGATAATGGGATGAAAGATTGTCATGCATTGCCTCCAAGCCATCGATAATGTGGTTTAGTTTTTTCTAGTGCTTTTAGTTACCATTGCGTTTTGAGTGACGTTCAAATGAATCACCCACCAATCAATGATCTAATTGAAAGTAATTATAGCTCTTTTTTTATAGAACAGATGGGACATTAGTCTTTGTACATTCAATGTGGAAATGAGGTATATCTCTCTCTTTTTTTTTCTTCTTTTTTTTTTCAATCCTAATTTCAAATTCAACTTAGGTCTGGTTAAGTGGACTTTTATTTTTAACTTCTACTTTTAACTTGTGGGGTTGATCTAAATTTTCTATTATTGTGCTGCACGAACGTTTTGAAAGAATAGGAACATAAATGTTAGCATCTGTATAAATATATAATAAGAAGCTCTTTCTTGAGGGTCGCCTTTAAGAGTGACCCATAGGAGTCTAAAGTGCAAGAGATTGATTATACTATTTGCAAGTAGTATTTTATTGCACTCTCCACTCATTTTGCCTTCAACTAGGATTGCTAACTCCATTCAATATCATGAGTTTCATCTTGAAAAAAAAAAAAAAACAGAGAGAGATTAATTTAATAATTTTTAATGTTGCAAATTAGCAATTATTGGAAATTCTAACTTTTTTTGCGATTCTTCCTATTAATGTATTTCTTTAAAATAATTTATTATTTTCTCTCAATATTACAGTAATGTGGTTTATTTTACTCAAAGCATTAAGATTCGTGTAAAATATGATGCATTTTAAGGAGTAATTTATGCCAAAGCACATACTTCAATTTTCATATATGTATAATAATACAAATATAAGGAGAACCGCCTCCCATACCAGCCTAAATATCAATTCAACCCATCCCATACAGGCTCAAATATCAGTTCAACCCATCCCATAGATACCCATGAGCCAAAAGGCTCAACCCAAACCTACAGCAACTAAACCCAGCAGACTTGAAACCCAAAGTAGAATCTAAACCCAACGTACCTCAACTATACCTTCTCATCAACTCATTAAGAGACCAAGCCCAGCAACAAGGCAAGTGCTCTCCCAACCTCAAATACCCCCAGCCCAACTCTGCCCGTGCCCGCCCCGGCCGCCGCCTCCGCCCCCGCACTATAATTTGCTCCTCTGTTTACAATCTTATACTTAATCGAAGTTTTTTTCTTGGTCTGAAACTTTATCTAAGTTCATTTCGACATAATTGCTGGTTTCTTCTTTTCATAAGTTCATTTTGTTTTATGAACAATATATTTACATAAAGTATTATAAGTATTTCCTTAATGTTAGGTGCGAGGACAGAGGATGCAGTCGTGGTTAGTCGACCAGGTAATGGCGGACTTGTCAATAAGAATGTGCCATCTCTGAGGAGAAAGCGGAAAGAACGAAGCAATCGAGAAGTTGTCAACAATTTTCGCTGCTCTAGCTTCCAAAAGTTGTCAACGACAACAAGATGTAGGAAAAATTTACCCCTCTTAAAAACAGAGCTAGTAGGCAAAGAAAGTGAGCGGGCAATAGAAAAGATTTGCAACTATTTAATGGGGGAAGAAATTGTCATCGTTGGCATTTATGGAATGGGAGGAGTTGGCAAGACAGCCATTTTAATGCATGTCCATAATAGAATACTTGAGAATCCTGCCTTCAATGATGCGTTTTGGGTCACTGTACCTCAGGAGTTTACCGTCTATGAACTACAAAACAAGATTGCTAATGCAGTCGGACTAGACAATCTCTCGAAGTATAAGGATGTGAAAAGGAGGGCACCCATATTGAATAGGCATTTGAAGAGCAAGAGAGCTGTCTTATGTTTAGATGGTCTGTGGATGCACTTTGACATTGAGGATGTGGGAATTCCAGTTGAGAAAGGAAGCATTAAGTTGGTAATGACAACTCGATCGCTAGATGTATGTGATAGGATGGTCTGCCAAAAACAAGTCGAAATAAGTCCTCTAGATTTGCGAGATGATTGTTGGGTCTTATTTTTAGAAAAGCTTTGCTTTGGGAGAGACCTCCCTTCAGAAGTTAAAAAAATTGCAAGCTCCATTTTGGATAAGTGTGGTGGTTTGCCACTTGGGATCATTGAGATTGCAACTCAGATGAGGGGACCAAGGGGAGTGCATGAATGGAAAGACTTGTTGCAGCAATTAGAAAATTTGACTATTCCACTTAATGTGTTCAAAAAACTGAAACTCACTTACATGAACTTGGGTAATCTTCAAGTGCAGCAGTGTTTCTTGCATTTAATACTCTGTTTTGGAGAGTACTTCTCTGAAGATGAAATCATCAAAAAGGTTTTGATAGAGTCTTTCATAGATGAGGGCTTGTTAAGTGGAATAGCCACCCGGCAAGAATTGCACAATAAGGGTAACACCATATTGGACAAAATAAAAAGGGCTTGCCTGGGGGTTAATATAGACAAAGGGCGTCTGTTAGTACACCCCTTGACAAGGGACATGGCATTGCAAATAGTGACGAGCACAACTCACATGGTTAAGGCCAACATGGGATTGAAAGAAATTCCAGAGGAAGAGTTCTGGACAGATCATCTAGAGAAAGTCTTTTTACAAAGCAACTATATACAAGAAATCCCAGACGGCATCTCGCCAAATTGCCCTAAACTTATGAGGCTATCGTTGAATGACAATGTCTCTTTGGAAGCTATCCACAAATCTTTCTTCAGGCATATCAAGGGGTTAAAGGTTCTAGATCTCAGCAAAACGAAAATCATGGAATTGCCAGACACCATCTCTGACTTGGAGAGCTTGGAAGCACTGTCAGTTCGAGGGTGTGAGGAATTACGTTGTGTACCTAGTGTTCGAAAGTTTGGATCCCTAAAAAAGTTGGACATGAGTGGGTGTACCATGCTAGAAGTAGTGCCAGAGGGGATGGAGATGTTGGTAAAGTTAACATACCTCGATCTACATAGCACAAAGATCGAGACGCTACCAGAAGGAGTGTTGTGGAAGCTGGTGAACTTGCAATATCTGGTCATTAAAAAAGTGACGGCAAAAGAGGAGGAAGAGGAAGAGGAAGAGGAAGAGATAAAATTAACAAAGGTGGAAGGATTCTATTGCTCTGTTCCAAATGTTGAAACATTCAATGCGTGGGTGAGGCTTCTCAAGCAAAACAGCTCCCGACCATACGAACTGTGGTTGAATGAATTAGGAGACCACACCTTTAGAAATATGCACGAGAGGCATATAATCATCAAAAGTTGCCATAGTGTTGCGGTAGGGGTAGATGGAGAAATTGGTGGGGATGGCCGCGCTCTACTTCCGAAAAATGTGCAAGTATTGGAAGTAGGGCGGTGCGATGGGGTGACAAGTTTGTGCGAGGTAGGTCCACTTGATAATCTGGATGAGCTGGAGATAAAGGAATGGGAGAATCTGGAGGAGCTGGGTGCTGTCCACTTCCCTAACCTACGGAGACTGACTATCATTGGATGTTCCAAATTGAAGCATCTCTTTAAGGGGGGGTATGAGCTCCGACGTCTACAATGGTTTAAAATCGAGGGCTCAGAGGAACTAGAGGAGATTAATATAGCGGCACCTTTTCTTTATAATATAGAAGTGTACAGGTGTCCTAAAATGAAGTGGGTGGTGAAATGGCCGTGGCTGGCCACTCGCCTTCCAAATCTGAGGTCCATTAAAATAAAAAATTGTGAGCAATTAGAGGAGATAGTACGTGGCCTACCGCCGATTGGTGCAACTAGTCGTCTTACAAAGATTGAAATAATAGGATGCAAAAACCTGAAGAGGGTGCTGATGATGCATGAGATGTTGCTCAACTTTCCTTTCCTCCAAGATGTGATGGTCGAAGACTGCATGGGCATAGAGGCGATAATAGGCACCGTTTCCAACATGACGCAACCCTCCTTCTCACATTTTATAGACCTGACTCTACAGAATCTTCCAGAGCTGAAGAGCATATGTGAAGGGACCATGAGTTGCCTTTCAATCCAATATATGAATATAGCAGTATGTCCGAAGTTGAAGAGGCTTCCTCTGCTTGACTATAGTCCCCGCAATGATATTGATATTCGGATAGATGAGCTGACGTGGCAGTCGCTGGAGTGGGACCAATTCCCTTTCCGATCTTCACTTCAACACTTAGCCATGCTTTATGGTAAGTCACCTGCATATTTTTACTTTTCTTTTATCCTCTCCATCTCCTGTGGGCCCTTGGAAGGAGGCACTCCCGCGGTACAGTAATTTTTGTTTTTGTTTTTGTTTTGTTTTTTTTTTTTGGAAACTCAATACAACACTATTAGACCCAGTGTGTATGACTTTTATCACAACTCGAAAGTATATCAAAATGGTTATATTATTATTGAAATTTCGGTAAAGAAAACACTCCCTTCACTTTGAAAGAATTATACTGACAGCAGTCCTCGCTCTTCTTCTTTTTTTCCTCCCTATTGGACCTTAAAAATACTACACTTCTTCATTTTGGTAAATTATGACGTTTAAAAGTGCCAAAATGTCGAGGCAATTCTTGACTTCTACTTCATGAGTCAGGCGAGTTTAAGGGAGCATGTTAAATGCTTTTTACATTTTCTTTTTGTTGCCTATTCTGTTTTCCCTCATCTAGTACTTCTATTTTCGCTTTCAAACTCTAACTTGCTTTTTAAATTAATCGCTGCACTTTAATCAAAAAATTAAACCAGTGTAAATTAGTCTTTCTCGTTTTTAGAAAGGAACTCCTGTTCTTGGACTTCCAATTGCATATTTGCACATATTGGATTTCTTTCTGTTTAATTTGATTAAGCTCGATTAGTGAGGGAAGTCTCTAATTTCTTCATGTTGTTTACATTCTCTCTATAATTTGATATGTCAAGCAAGTATCTAATTTCTTCGAATTGTTTTTTGTAAATCCTTGTGAACAAGGGGTGTCCAATTGGCATGATCAGAGGATATGTGTACGTATTGAAAGTTGCGACGCTTTTACGCCAAGGGTAGATGGACTTATCGGTGGGGAATGCCGCAATTTACTTCCGAGAAATGTGCAAGTACTGGAAGTAGGACGGGGCAGTGGGGTGACAAGTTTGAGTGAGGTAGGCCCACTGGAGAATCTAAAGGAGCTGACTATAAAAGATTGCGAGAAGTTGGAGGAGCTGGGTGCTGTCCACTTCCCTCAGCTGGAGGGACTGGACATCAATTGCTGTTCCAAATTGAAGCGTCTCTCAGTGGAGGGACAGGGGCTTCCACATCTA
Source organism: Eucalyptus urophylla (assembly GCA_026873135.1). NCBI lineage: Eukaryota > Viridiplantae > Streptophyta > Magnoliopsida > Myrtales > Myrtaceae > Eucalyptus > Eucalyptus urophylla. The sequence goes on along the minus strand of JAOPUP010000233.1, from coordinate 676,958 downwards.
CGCTGGTTTACAATCACAGGCTCAGAGGAACTGGAAGGGATCGATTTAGCTGCACCCAATCTAAACTTTATGGAAGTGCGGTGGTGTCCTAAAATTAAAAGAATGGTGGAATGGGACTGGCTGACCACTCGCCTTTCAAATCTGAAGTCCATTGAAATATTTTATTGTGAGAAATTAGAGGAAATAATAGGTGGTCCATTGCCAATCGATGTCGTCTGTCTTCTTACAGCGATTAAAATTGAAAGATGCAACAGCATGAAGGGGGTGCTGCTAACGCACGATATGTTGCTCCGCATCCCTTTCCTCCGAGATATAAGAGTCAAATGGTGCAAGGGTATAGAGGTGATAATAGGCACTACTCCAAACATGACGCGACCGTCCTTCCCAAAGATAACACACTTGACTCTAGAGAATCTTCCAGAACTGAAGAGGATATGTGATCGGATGGAGAGTTGCGATCACATCCAATATATTGAAATATACAATTGTCCGGAGATGAAGAGGATTCCTCTGCTACTGCACCCACGTGACTGTGGCCTCCTTTCTCCTCCCCCCTCCCTTGGACAGATTTTGATAGAGGAGGAGACATGGCAAGCGCTGGAGTGGGACCATCCCCTTGCCCGTGTCTCACTTGAACCCTTCGTCGAGTTTTTTGGTGAGTTACCCACAAGTTTTGCATTTCTTTTATTCTCTATATCTAACGATCGATCTTCCACCGTACAGTAAAATCACTTCTTCTTTTTCCGAACTTTATACCAACTACTAGGCCCAGTGCGTATAATGTTTTATTATTGCTTGAAAGTATATCAAAATGGTTATATTATTATTGAAAATTAGTTGCTGTGGCATTGTTCAAAGAATAATAATGACAATTTTCTAACACTTAAAAAGTGCCAAAATATCGGGTCTAATTCTTAAGTTCTACTTTATTAGTTGGGATAATTTAAGAGAGAATGTCTAACTGTTTTCTTTTTCTTTTTTTTTACCTTTTCTTTCTGTTGCCTTTTCTATTTTAGCTCGCCCAGTACCCAGTACTCCAATTTTCAATTGTTGTACTGTAATAAACTAATTGCTGTACTGTAATAAAAAAAAATCAAATCAATGTAAATTAGTTTCTCATTTTTAGGTGTCATTAAGCGAATGGGCCAGAGATCTGATTTTGTAAGCTCTATGAAAATGCATTGCCATACATATGTTGATAGATATTTCATTAATAGTCATGTGGCACGATATTTTCTATAAGACGATGATGATCTTTGCAAATGACTAACAAAATTTAATCATTCTGGACCTAGACTGATGAAGCCGCAGATGATCAGCTGAGGATGAATTGTCTTCTGACAGCACTGGATAACAAAATTATCGCCATTTCTACGTCGTCTTGCTCGATTGATTTTTAAAGTACCTCCGGTTTCTGTGATGACATATGCTTAATTTATTTTCGTCTTCTTATCCTATCTGTGATAAGCATCTCTCTTTCTGTATTTCTCGATTTGTCCTCCTTACTTGTCACTTGCCTCTCTTGAATAGATACTCTCGAGTTTCCGCCCGATATGCCATAGGAGGTTTGATTTTAGAGGGACCATCTTGCAAATGTCTGGTGTATCTACGTAGCATGTGTATTCAATATGTTATTGTTTATTTATATTGACATGGCTCAACTTTGGATCCCTTTGTAAAAATGCGTAATTTTTGCTTCCATTAAAAACACCTTGCTTTTCTGACGGAAAAGTTATACGTTTCGCCTCTTACTTTTCTGCTTTTTTTTTAATCCTTGCACTTTGATTATATCTTATTAATCCATTTCACTTTTATAATTTTTCTAATTAAGTCTCCGGCCTCAAATCCAACCAAATCTAGCTGAAGTGGCCTCCAACGATGTGAGAGTATGTTTTTTTTTTATTTTTTATTTTTAATGTGGATGTCCACGTGGGTGTTTACATCGGCTAAATTTTATTCACATCAAACTTTGTTATTGTGCACTCCTATAGCTTTCCTCGCACCTTTATGCGGGCATCAACATATTTTATCATACTTTGGTGTCGTTCGGTGGCCCAGTAAGCTGAATTTGATTGGATTTGGTGTTGGGGGAATTAGTTAAAATAATTATGAAAGTAGAAGGGCTTGATTAGGCATATTAAAGTGTAAGAGCGTAATTAGAAAAAAACATAGACATTAGCCATTTAACAAATTTTAATTTTTAATCAAGTTTTTAAGTTTTTTCTTTTTTTCTTTTCCTTTTCTTTCTTTCTTGGTTCAAAGGCGGGCCATGGTCGCTGGCCACGAGGTGAGGACCAACAAATCCGTCCCCCCCGGGCAAGGGCCACAAAGCCCTCATTGTTCAGGGGTAAGGCTCGCGGCTGGATCAGGTAAGGGCTCGTGTGCCCTCTCTATGGCTGGCGAGGGTGTCACAAGCCCTCACTTAGGCCCTTGCCGGCCCTTGCTGACCACAGTGAGGGTGAGCTACCGTCGTTGCTTTCTTCACTCCTCCTCTTGCGTTCTCTTCATCGACCCTAGAAGATATCTTCAAATTGATCAATCGAGCGATTCTTCCACCATGGAGGATCAGGATGGGATTCTGTTGAGCAGCCTCAGTGTCGTCTCCACCAATCCTGAGGAAATTGAGCGTGAGGAAATTGTGCGCGACTGTCTCGCCGAGGCCTTCGAGGTATGCTTGCTTATCTTCGTCCTCCGAACCAACCCAATCCCCTTCGTCAATTCCGTTGAATTTCTTTTGCCGTGGATTGCGTCGCGTGTCCATTCTCATGACACCAAGGAACAATAGTGTTAGTTTGGTCATCCCTTTCATGCAAGCTTTCAAGACGGAGTACTGCTCTCGCTAGAAAAACAAAAGGAGGCAGTTGATGGTCCTTAATACTTTTCTAAATGCCTTGAGAGCAACGCCACCACCCTGGGAGATCTCCAACAGTTAGCAAACAGAGCCTAGTACTGAAAATGTAAATAAGTGCGTTACTAGCAATGCCTAGCTGCGATTTTGCAAGGCAGGATGAGGAAAGAGTAAATTTATTGAAGAATAACCCGGCGACAGGACTAGATATTAGCATATAGGCCCATTGCTCCACTTATTTGGAGCAGCGGGATCAAGATTCGCGGCCAGCCTGGTAAATTTCATTAAATTCGGACTTTTTTGCATATGATATGGTATCGTATAATTTCCACAATATGCTGGTGGCATTGTATAAGCTTGACTCAAAATCAAGAAGATGATACTGTGGATGTGAACAATTACCACCATAAGCCTAACAATGCCAGAAATAATGGAAACTGAGAGGAGATTGCAGGCTCGCACATTCTTAAGTTTTTCAATTCTCGTTTAACGTTTCTTAGCCAGATCATGCATTGGTAACCAAGATCAAAGTTTAATAGTTTTCCCGCAGAAGGTCATAACCTTTCAACATTGCGCATGCCCTTAAAGCTAGCATCATGCCCTCTGTGTCGAGTGGAATAGCCACTGGTCTGCTCCAAACCGAGAGCACCTCCCACGGTAAATTATACTTGCTCAAAGTAGATCATCTAATTCATATCCAGATCAATCCTTTCCACGATTCATTCAAGTGGCAGTGAGAGTAATAGAAAGAGAAATGTTTAATGAGGTAGAAATAAGGGATAATAGAAACCAAGAAATCCAGAAACAAGACATGGTTATCATAGATCGGAAAAGGAGGCATAAACTAAGCATACGTCATCACAAGGTTCAGAGGTACTTTGAACATCAATCGAGCAGAGGATTATGTAGCAATGGCGATATAAGTTTCATGTCCACTGCCTTCCCGACACGATTCATCCTCCACTAGATCCTCCACGGCTTCATCAGTCTGGGGGCAGAATATTAAATTTTGTTAGTCACTTGCAGTTGAGAAAAGGCAACAAAAAATAGAAATAACGGGTGATGTAAAACAGAAAAGGCAACAAAAAGAAAAGTAAAATGCATTTAACATTGCTCTCTTAAACTGTCTTAACCAATAAAGGAGAACTTCCCTATTAAGTTCTACTTTTACTAGGCTTTAGCATCTTTCCAACAAGGGTGTCATGATCAATTTCAATTTTTTCGTATGAGAATTCTGCAGGCATTAATCATTTGTTATGTCCATGTCGTGATCATTTTGTGATCACAAAAACTGATTACTTATCATGGAAGGATTTGTGTATCAGCATATGCAAAACTTTTGTATACTCAGAATGGCTTTTTTGGCAAGATCGGTGTGAAGAAAATTTTAAATGTACGAAGAGTGCCTTCGCCATATTCAGGATAAAATTAAGAATAAGATAAAATTTATCCAATTTTATGTTTTGTTCTTGCCAAAAATAGGATACAATTAGATATAAAAATGATACTGGAAGGGAATAAAAGATTTAAGTAAATAAAAATGAAATAGAAGAACCTAGATTTTAAATGAACCAATTCAAACTTAAAAAGATCATTCTAATGCTAGAAAAATGAGGGCAGTGAAATTTAAATAAATAAATAAAAACCTACCCTCTCCATCTCCGTCTCCGTCTCCTTTCTATCGGTAGTTCACATTGAAATTTCATGACTCCTCCATAGTTTTTTAGTTCACATCAATGTTATGTGAAAATGGCAAAAGAGATGAAGCTTCTTTTCTTTCGTAACTCTCTAGTTCATGTTCCGACAAAAAAAAAAAACTCTCTAATTCATGTCAAAAGTTCAGGAAAGAGTCAAAACCCCTCCTCTATAATTTTGTGGTTATTATTGAAGTTTCACAAAGTAGCGAGGAAGTCAAAGTACTATTTGTTATAATCGCAAAAATGAATGATTATATTTTTTCTCTTTTAGTAGATTTGGTAGTGAATTGTGAAAGATTATTATAATCTTTCTTTGCACATTTTTAGGTTCATTTATATTGATCTATCGTAAATATTAAATAATGTACATGATGGATATGAAAATATCCATCCTGATTACGATGATTCACCAAATCGAGAGTGCCCTCGATTGTGCAACCTCCAATGTTCCTATGGGTTGACCAATAATCATGCTCGGCACATCTACACCGTTTGTTTTCAAACAAGCAAAGACAATTGTTGGATTATGTAAGAGGAAAGCAACTCGAAACCTGCTATTCAAATTTCCAGTTAGATTATTGAGACATTTATTTCTTCTTCTTTTTTGGTAAAAAGAGACATTTATTTCTTTGCGTTCAAAATTTCCAGAAATTGATTTTACGAATATTCCATCCCGCGTTCCCAAATCACCGACGATTTAGGAACTTTACTAGTATCTGCAGATTACTCATACGTTGAAAAAATAAGTTGCCAACTCCTTACCAAATTTAGTAATTGCCAAAAAGAAGAAATTTACAATTGCAATTCAAAATCACAAAAACATGGGAAAAATTATTTGGCAAGATATATTTAAGGGTGAGCGTGGTTCTATAGTAGATTCAAGAACCAAAGGACCGAACCTATGGGAATAGGTCCGGTTCCAGGTTCCATTTCGGCCTGGTCTGGTTTCCAATTACATTTTTTTAGGAACCAAAAACTGAAAACCAAATGGGGGGAATTGATAAAACCCTAATTTTCCGAGACCATTAGATCTATTCTAGTTTCATTTCCTCAAAACAAACATATAACATTCACGTCTTGTTGTAATCGATATCATTCTACGTTGTTGATAGATTGAGATAAATTACCCTACAGTAAGTTATCCGGTGAAAATAACCAAATGACTATCATCACTGGGTGGTACGACTAACTATAATTTCTTTAAATCGTTTGTTGTAGTGAAAAGGAGATGACTGGTTAACTTGCTTTACGACTTTGTGAAATCTTTGAGGGCTGATCTTTTGGAAGCAATAGTGGACAGAAATTAGATGGGTTTAGCAAGAGAACGGGCCACAAGTCAAGTTCTTGTAAGCTAATGTGTGTGTGGCATGACATTCTGTCTAGGACAAAGACGATCTTGGAATGATTACAGTGAGGGAAGTTGCAGACCAATCACCTCTGCATCTAGACTGATGAAATCCAAGATGACCCCACCGATGAATCATCCGCCGAGAGCGGTGGACATCAAAAGTTGTCGCCATTGCTAAGTCATCCAGCTCGATTGATGTCTAGGTACTTCTTGTTCCCGTAATAAGATGTGCTTGATTTATGCCTTCTTTTATTTTTCTAATATTAACAGTTAAATGGTTGTCCAAGCTAACTTTGGCGCATCTTGACAAGTCTATCTCCTCAAAAGATCTTAAAGGCGCACTTTCCCATAACAGTCTGGTAAATTCAAATAGAATTTTACTCGTGAAATACTCCCAACGAGGCTTAAGCCTCAAGGTCACAAGAAGAGGAATAAATTTCTTGCCATCTAAGGTTAATATTTCGTTGGTTTCTTTTCTTGTGGCCATACGTGATGGCCCCACTTCGTGTTTTTGTCCTCTAAATCCATCTTTTGGTTTCCCCTGCATGCATCTTGTTCGCAAAGAGATACAACTTTCTGCCTATCCAGTTCAGAATTAGAGGTACCACCTGGTGATGGTAGTCCTTAAGCACTAAATATTGATGTAGAGTCGCCTTTTATTGCAGTCGACGAAAAACAAGTCAATCGATTGTGCCGAAGTTCAGACGATTGGCTCCGCAGTTTCATGATCGAACACAAAATATGCAAATGGGATTTGGATGTAGTGACGAATCAACTCGAAACCAAGTGCCAATAGAAACAAATGTATCGAACTAAAGCTACTTTAAAAGGAAATTCATGGAATTGAAGTACATCGGAAAGGAAAATAAACAGGAATTGAAATTGGGAGGAAATGAAAGGACAAAGAGAATGTGAAGAGAGGTGAAGCTCTCAGAGAGTATATGTCTACTTCATACGCCTATGCGCACCTTTGTCTATTTGAGATTCTAAGTTCTATAATTTCACGATTGTTAGGATTCGTTGCACAATCATAGAGAAGGTAAAGAGTAAACGTGAGAAAAAGAACTTCACAACTGAGTTCCTTCACCACTTTGATTCTGCATGAACCCTACTTTGGATTTCTCACACTTGCATGTGACTTCCTCTCCTCGGTATAGAGAACACTGGCCAACTGTCCCGCCTTTTCCTCCTCCATTATGCCAAAACTCACAAGATTCTACCCAGCTTCGTCAAAATATTTGTACTTTTCTTCCATATACTTTTACGCTCTTTTTTTTAAATCAATATACTTTTTATTTGTCTAATTAGATCATTCTATCTTCACAAATTTTCTAATTAAGTCCCTCCAACACCAAGGTCAAATTCAGCTGACACGACCACGGACAACGTCACAGTGTGAGGGGACAATATTTTTGTAGTGTAGTCGTCTGCGTGACCGTTTACATTGGCAAAAGTCTTATCCCTATCAACTCCGACGTCTATATTGGCTATATTTTTCCACCCATGTCCACATAAGTATCCGCATCTTACTTTGATATCACCCAACAGCAACGTTGGCTAGGCTTGGTCGGATTTGGTGCCAAGAGACTTGATAAAACATTATGAAACTAAAATGACTTGATCAGACAAATTTTAAGTACGAGAAACTTGATTAGGAAATGTACGAAAGTACAAGATGAAAAGCAGAATTTTTGCCTCGTCTAAGAGATGTAATTTTCTGCATACTCAGGATAGAGTCGACTGTGCCACCTAGTGGGGGTAGTCCCTTAAGCACTAATCTTGTGGTGAATTCGCCTTTTATTTCAAAGAACTGGTGGGTTTGAGTTTAATGCATTAATCTGACAACACTAAGAGTCGAAGGTCAGTATAATGTGTTCTCATCACGTGATGGCGACTGCTTTAAAGCAACATGAGTGATTTGAAAGATACACTTTTACAAACGTTCTCCCCTTTTATAAGAGACAGATTCTGCCATCCTGCACTCTCATGTCCCAAAGGAAAAAAAGGAAAATCCTATCATCAAGAAGAGTCATTTAAGTCTACATTAATCAAGTTTAGTTTGAAGTAAGAGCATTGAACTCCTTCATACACTCTCCCCACCTTCCATTCCAGCCATTGTATCATACAAAGGCCGATTCAGTGTCTCCGGGAGGTAAAATGCTAGTATCCCTCCCAGAATTGCACAAACCGCAAAGACCGCAAAGGGGAAGCCGCCTCCTAAGACCACCACTAAAGGCGCCAAAATCGCACCCATTTGCGCCGCCTGAGCTCCACAGCCAAGAGCCGCATTCCTCACCACGGTCGGAAACAGCTCAGCCATGTAGATGAAGAGCAAATTATACGTGCCGGCCATCCCGAAAATCCCGAGAATTCCGCACACCATCCTCGCCACTTTCCATTCCCCGTGTATCATCACCAAGCTCCCCATAAGACAGAATATTCCACTGAACCACTGTGTTCCGATTGCCAGCGGCTTCCTCCCGAACTTATCAAGCAATAGGGCCGTTATTGTAAAGGCTGGCATTTCAGCCACGCCGTTGAGGAACACACTAAGGTAAAGGTTGGTCTGGAGATTGACAACGTTTAGGCTAATGCCGTAGTACACGACCGAACAAAGAAAGTTGATTTCCACCGCCAAGAAAAGGCGAATCCGAGTGACAGGAGACTTCACCACATCGATGAGAGACCCTGTTATCACATCCTTTGTGTCCATCTGATCTTTGCAGGATGGACCATCGTTCAAGTTTTCATTCACTTCTTCATCAAGTGCAAGGATGACCCCATCGGGGAGGTGTTTCTTGTTGGCTTTGGCGATAGCTCGCATAAGCTTCATGGCCTCATCAATTTTACCCCGGACGAGATACCACCGTGGGGACTCTGAGATGAAAGGGAGGACCCCCACGAGGAAGAGCATGGAAGGAATGGAGGAAGCGATGTAGAGCTCCCGCCATGAGCGAAACACATAAGCGATGCCAGAGAGAAGAGCTATGCCGCATGAGAAGAAGTAGAAAGTGGACATTCCTGCCGCTCCACGCTTCTTTGGGCCAATAGGCTCGGTGGCTAGTACGAAAGCGCATAGGCCAACACCGCCCGTGCTAAATCCAGTAATGAAGCGGAGGAGGCAATAGGTCCAGTAATCCGGAGAGAGGGCTGTCAAGCAACCGAAGATGGCATTCAAGATACAGACCACCGTTAGAGAGCCTTTTCTTCCCAAGAACGAGTCCGAGAGATGGCCAAATGTCCCGGCTCCTGCAACATGCGGACAAGAAGTGGTCAGACTATGAATACAACCCCTCAGAAATTTAAGTGTCTCAATAAAGCAGTCAGATAACGAGCTAATGCTACTGCATAATGGTTCTAATTGCTTCAGTTCCTAATGCATTCTCCTCCAGTTTCTTGCATGAGCAGGTAAACTAATCAGACGAATCTAAATTGAACTTTGTGCCATTTTGCTTCCAGTTATCACTTGGCACTCGAGGTGGGATCAGAGGATTGTCCTAGGTAAAAGGATGAAGAGATAGAGAGTGATTGAGTTCAATGCTTTTCCATCAACCAGTTGAAGCCAAAAATTTATACTGCATTTGTGAGACTGAAAAGTACTTGCTATGCACCTCAACCGCAGCCAGCCATGCATTCGACAAAGCGCACACCCCAGTCAATTTTGTTTGTGTTCAGTTAAGTGAAACCATTGCAACTCTTGTCTGATGCATGTTAGGCATTTCATGGGAAGCATTGGAGTGCTCCTTGACTGCAGTAGAAAATTTCATGAAATGTCAACTCATTCCATGTTGGAGTATCTGTCGGAAAAGGAGACTTAAGTTCACCGGCACGAACTGTGACAATGATTAACGTTAATAATATCTCCACCTTCTGCTTAAAATTGCAAATTCCTTCGACGCACTCTATCTCATCGCCACACACTAACATTCGGGATAAATATCAGATCCAATCAATGGTCGCGTTTAACTTTCTTCTTGGACGCTGCAAACCCAGAACCAAGAAGAAAGTTCAAAAAATAGTCCGTCCATAACAAGACGTCTATCTCCTTTTCGAAGATCTGTTCCTACATCGAAAGATTCATTCACTTGGAAAAAAAAAAAGAACAAGAAAAGAAACTCTCCGCAAACAAACGAATTCATCTCTTCCCTTGGACCCTACCGCTCATCTCTCCTTAAAAACATAGTTTTATCCCGGAAATAATATTGCAGAGTTTGTGATAAACAAGCAATTAAGAAAGATTCGTGCATTATTTTGTTTAATTATTTCTAATCAGTCATGCTTATCCTAAAGAAACTCATTCGCAAGGCTATAATATCGTTTTGGTTCACTTTTTCAAGTCAATACCACGCTACACCGCCCGACACGATTGACCTATTCATAAAGTATGAAAGAGGCACTTCACGTGCTTTTGCCAATCGCCACTCGAAGTGATGATCAGACACTGACCAAAACACATCCATCAAAATGTTTTTTTAATTATTTTTTTTGGAGGGGGTTAATCACATCCATTGAAACGTCGAGACGGCCCCACCTATTGATTTGAATATTTCAACGACGAATTCAAACGCAAGAGCAAGAAAAACTTCTGCTCTCAAAATTAGCAATATAAGTTAAAAGAAAAAGATTCAAGCAAAATCTAGAAACATAAAGCAACCAGGATGCAGATAGAACAGGAGCATGATCTCGAATCATCATCCAAGTAGCGAACGATTTCTAATCGGCAAAGGAATCCAATAAAACGACAAAAACCAAGAGGTAAGTGGTCGATAATAATCCTGGTATGCCCTTTTCTAGGGTCGACATAGAAAACATACAAAAATAATTTAATTCCAAGGTCCAAGATAAACACTCTGCCCTAATCGTGCCAAGCCATTAAATTTTCTATTTCCTCTCACGCGAGTTTCGCCGAAAAGTGAACACGGGGTCTCGTATTTTAATAAGGGGTCTTGTCGATTAGTGACGTTATCCATTAACATGGCATATCCTCAGCATCAAGATTGTCGGCCCACATTAAACCCTAAAGATTCCGAACACCAGTCCCTACTATTAAATTCAAACTGCTTAGCGACAAGAGAGGAGGACGACGAGGAAACAGAGGCTCGAGAGAAGAGACCACAAAGGCTAAAAAGGCATGTGTGGCTACAAAGTATTCAACCCTTAAATGAATAAAACAGGAAAAAGGGAAATTCATCAGAAATACCTGACATTCCATATATTGCATGATGCTAGAGCTGGCGAATATTAAGTTATAGTCCATATATAGCACCAAACAATAATTAATTCTATTAAATATCGCAAGCACGTATTAAGCTCTGGCAAACGGAACGTTAGAGTAATCTCTGGATTGATTCAAGAAGGTGAATAGATAAGAGCGGCGTACCGATCATGCACCCGCCGAAGAACAAGGCCTGGACCAGCCCTACCTTGTACTTCTCCCCGCAGACCAGCCCCCACTCGGTCACGGTGGAGCTCCCGCCGCCCTCCGCCCACTCCCACGAGCCCGGGCCCGTCCCGCACGCTCCCGTCGCCGCCGCCGGTGGCTCGCGGTCCGCGAATATCATGACCATGGTGTGGAAGGCCTCGAGGGACCAGGCGAGGCTGGTGAGCACGAAGTGCCTCAGCTGCCACGGCCCGAACTCGCCGCAGTACTTCTGGAGCATCCCGTCGATGCAAATCCTGTCGGGTTTGGATTTGGCGAGGGCCTCGCCTCCTCCTCCTCCGCCGGCCGTGGCCGGCGGAGGAGGAGGCGGAGGAGGGAGGAGGGGGGAGTGGAGAGAGTCGTCATGGGACGGTGGCGGTGCCGCGGAGGACATCGGGGTGTGGTTTTTCTAGGCGAGGGGAGAGGCTTTCGTTGCCCACCACATGTACTTATGGCGTCCTTGCATTGCGCTTTGCCCCAGCGCTTCCGCCTTTTCAAACGAGTGTTGACGGGGACGCGAGTTACGGATGGTTGACACGTGGGGATGTAGGGTTCGTGCTGGCCGTTGGATGGGAGGCGTTCGAATCGAGGGGAATGTTCTTAGGATCTCATGATGGGTGGGAGCCTGTGAATTTGGGAAAGCGATTCCATTTAGGGGATAAAGCTTAAATTTGGTTGTTCTATTTAATTAGAGGATCACATGTTACTCGTCTTCCTTTTTAGGGTGGGAACATGCTACTAATTGATTGCGCCGGATTTCAAAGGAAATCAAGGCTTCATTAATCCATTGATTATCCTTACCCGAAAAAAAATTTATCTACGATAAATTATTCGATAATTTGTGAGCTCCATATCATGTGATATATATAGTTTTGAATAATCCATTCACAATTTGACACTTGTTTCGAATTTGAAAAAAAAAAAACTAAAATACATGTCGCCTAATCCATCTCTCTTCGACCTCCATCCAGGCCGACCATCACCTCCATCGTCTTCGCCGGCTCCGCTCTCCCTAGCACACGACCTCTATTTCTTTTCTTTTTTTTTGCCTTTTGAGTTCATAGAACTACCCATTACGGCAACTCATCCATGGCATCTCGACCTCGCCATCATGGCTCGCGACCACTAACAAGCTGTTATCACCACCAAATCTGCAAGTTCAACTCTGTTTGTGGTCTTACATCGTAGGTTTTTGCAATCGGCTTTGTCTTATATCGCAGTGTCATGGTCAGCTCCGTCAAGGTTCATGGTCGTCGCGGTAGGTCCCATAAAGCCAAGCCACTCCCTCTATTTTTGTAATATCCCTGAATTAACTCATTTGAGAAGTTGTCATTTTAGCTCATCCTATACCAAACGTCACGATTTTGTCATTTGACGTATAAACAGACACTTTCCTAAGAGATTAATCATCTCGATAATGCTTTAGTTGAGACTCACTTAACTTTGGAGCTCACTGTTATATTAAATGGTGCCTCTATAAGTTAATTTAAGTTTTACATATATATCTCATAATCGTTATTCCTATGTTCAATACATAGTTCAGTTCATTTATGCCTCATTCGTCATTCTAGAAATCTACAAGTACCACTCGCTCCTTATCTAGGCCCTTTGATCTCGGCAACCACTCCCCCCTCTCATCGAACCAAGCCGTTACAATTTTTTCGTCAAGCTCGCAGCCTCTGACAGGATCGTCCATGCTACATCTAGGGAAATGAGGGAGGCATGGCAACAAAGGCGAAGGGAGAGGACTTGTGCTGGGGCTGCGGCCACAACGGGACGGCGGGCATCGAGGATAGAGGTGGTAGCGGTTTGCGCAGCGGAGAGAGGGAAGCCAGATTCTCTAGTGGGTGGGTAAGCAGGCGGCGGCTGGATGGAGAAGGAAGACAAAGAAAAACAAGATTTTTTAGTCTTTTGTTATATAATAAATGTGTCATGTTGTAAGTGGATCTATTCTTTAAAATGGTAGCCCGCCGCCTCAACTAACAACGCAGCGCTCGCCAAACGACCCGATATTTTCTCCTTTTTAACTATCCTTTACTAATTTTATTGGTGAATTCTCTGGTGATGATGCTTCGGTTTATTATATGCGGGGCATGGACTTCTTAATGTGAACACCAAATTGTTTAGGCCATGGTCGACATGTGCATACCGCGAAAGGTACTAATCAAGGACAAATTCCGTCCGGTCCTAATCGAGTATGTCCATTGATTAAAGTGGACTTAATGACAAAGCACGCACCACACGTATAAAGATATACAAAGCCTTCAATCCCGTAGAAAAGTAACTAAACACCACTAGCCTTTAAAGTAACAGGCACTTCCCACGAAGCGTGGCTGTGCACATTTTCCTAAGTTTCTAGGACTAGGACCACACGCAGTCATAGAGCAGCCACAGGGCATGACACGCCAGTCCATGTCCATCCGCTGAACTCCAATAACTATCAAGTTAAATGTTCAAGCGTTCATCTTGAATAAGGCAAACCCATATTCCGATCTCAGCATCTCTCGCTCAGAACAATTATTAAAGATTAGTCGATTCAAAAGGTCTAGATACAGGAATCGAACTTGTTTCATCAGTGCCAAGCTGACACTGATATCAAGCTCCTCTGCTTCCAACCCAGCAACATGGCTCCTTCCTTCTCTTCCGCTGTAAAATTCTCCGAGTAACGCCTCAACAAGGTCCCAATCACGGAGTTCACGTGAGCGTTCAGCGGGTATTGACTAAACCCGGCCATCTGCAGCCTCGACCTCCACTTGCCGAACAGTTCGTGGCGCCCCACCCTTTCCTTTCCCTCGCACGCGATGATGTTGATGATATCCCTCTTCAGGCAATGCCGGACCGGGTCGATCCGATCATTTCCATCCCTTGGCAGTGCCATGTCTATGGACTCGAACATCGCTGAGTAGTAATCTAGAGTCTCGACGAACCTGGAGAGGAATGGGCTCGTGTTTGTATTTGATTCTTGCTCTATTAAAGTGATCACTTTGGGCGAAAGAGACTTCACCATCCTCAAAAGCCCGTCCCTTGGGTTGTTCGTGTCGATGCTCTCGTCTGGGGTACGGTGGAGCTGCAGCGGGAAGTTCACGGCCAGAGCCTCCCCTGGCCTTATGTCGAGCATGTCTCTAGTGACATCCGAGGAAAAAACACTTAGTCCCCTGAACTCCACATGAATCTTGAATTGCTCAGATACTTCTGCCAACATCCTCCCGATTTCCTCCGATCCAACCCGACGGGTATATCTAGATACAGGGTCATCAATCCCTGTAATCCGTACACGTGGAGCCCCACCAGGCCTCGCCGCGAGAGCCTGAAGCAGAGTGACCCATTGAGTTCCCTGAGCAATTTGAAAGTCTATTATGTGGATGCGGTCCGCGTCTCTGCAAGCATCCGCAATAGCTCCATTAGCTGCCATGTAACCAAACTTCAAATAAGGGCAGATTTCATACAAGACATGCATGTAGGTGAGCCAGTCTTTGCTTTGTGGCTCTTCACATTTAGGGACATGGAAAACCGTAGTTCCTAGAGATTTCCTCCTCGCCATGAGCCCTTCTACCATGTAACTGCCTAGATGCCAAACTTGCCCTCCGTGTATTGATGCTGCATTCCAAGCCTTCTTGATCAACTTATCAAATTTTTCTGTATCATTCTCTGACAAGGCTTTTGCACACTCGATCAGCAAGTGCCTCGTCTTGTCTTCTGGAGGACAGCGTACCAACGATTCATCAATTGCTTTGTGCCATTTCTCCAATTCGTTGAATTGGCTGTTTCTTGAAGCAACAGATGCTTGAGGCTGAATAGACCGCAACCTATAGCACTCTTGGCTCCGCCTGTTAGGTTTTTGACCCTGCACAAGTGGAATGCTACCCTTCCAATAAGAAACATATGGTGATGTTACTACATCATTGAAAGTGGCCTTTAATTCCTTTGCAGCAAATTTCATCCGTGGGCTACTATTCAAACTCCCCGACAAAGACGTCAAATCAGAGCATGACGTAAGGTGGTCTGAAAGAGGGTCAACGCAAAAGTCGGATTTTGAACAAATGAGATTGCTGTTGGTTTCGATGGTGTGGTTACGAGAAGCGCCACTTACAGAAAGATTTTCTGCGGAGCTCTGCTGCTCTCGATTGTCTCTAGGTGGAGGTAAGGCCTCACTTTCAACTTGACTTGGGAAGGGCAAACAAGGAGAACTTCCAATATCAAATTTCAAGGCCTTTAATGACCTGTTAGATATTGATGTAACCGCAGGGTGAGAGGATGAGCACCATAAGCCAGCATCAGTCAGACCACATCCAAATAGCTGGTGCAATTCCATCCTATGAGTTTATCAATGGGTGGCCATTTGGTAATCATCAATTACTTGTCACGAATAAGAAAGGTATCGAATACAGAGCTTGCAAAGCAGGCGTTGGCCACATATCTGGAATTACTTTGCAGGGACGAACTTTATATGCAAAATCAATGGCCTGCAATTGATCCAGGAAACAGCTCCTTATTCAGGTGAAAAATATAAGCTTGGCAAGAGAGGGATCCAACCTGGACTAGACAAAAAACAACACATCTGTGCATAGATACGTAAAAGGTAGGATAGGCAGAGTAGGATAGGCAGAGACATGAGTAAAGATGTATAGTAACTGCATCAGACTAAACATATCAACACTCGGTTATCGTCGCATTGTTAGCATGAGGTCAAAAATGTCACGGTACATCTAGCAACAATTCTCAATCAATTCATATAGACGACTAACAAGATATCACTGATGAACAAATGATTCTAGAAAAGTTCCTTTCCTGTAACTATTTCAGTTGGTAATCGACGTATGACTTTATACCAGAAAATGGGTACGAACACCAGGAAAAACAAAGCCAACCTATCATTGACATCAAGAATATACAAGTTCGCAGAAAAGACAAACGCCAATTTATACAACAGACTCAGAGAGACCTTTTACAGAGACGATGTTCTACAAAATTGCCAATCAAAAACTGGTAGTTGCGGAACTCGTTTCTTGAATCAAACACATGCTATATTTGCAGACTTTTAAAGGCTTTTTACCAGTATAATTTATGCAGCAACAAAAAAGGGAATAGTAAAGGACTTCACATCAGGACTTCCCGTACTGAAGGGCCCGACAAATTTTGGGGCCTCTTAGTTCCGATAAACTTGTCAGAGCATGGTTTTAACATCAAATGAAATTGTAAAGGAAGTGCTATATTTAAAGAGAACAAGTTACTGGTCACAACACATGAAGAAGCCTCAATTCCACAAAAAGCGTACGTCTACTAGAATTATAAAACAGTAGCCATCTAAACAACAACAGAAAAAGGTACTTATTGTCCATCAAGAAGAGGGATTCGACAGAGCAGCGCAAAAAGAAAAATCTCTCCACTTGCGCTCCTGGGAGCTCTTTGCTGGTAAAGCTAAGAAAAATTTCAACCCACGAAAATAATCCAAACCCAGAAACATATAACCCAAGAAGAAGAAGAATCGAACGAGACAAGAAACGCAGACCCATTTCGACTCGGCTTTTCTCCTCCTGAGACTTCAGAACAACCGGGCAAAAACAGTTGACACAAGCCAAGCCAGGTACGAGGACGATGAGCTGATACAGAGCAACACCAATTGAGCAAGAGAAATTACCATTTACAGGAAGCTCCGCACGGAGGAGCCGAAGACTTTTTGGTGCTTTTGATATCATGTGGGGGAGACCTTCGAGCGATGATGGAGTGTCCAAGTGACTTCGTCTTGTGCTGGTGTCAGCCTATGCGGAACTTCATTTTTTTAAAGTAGAAGGGCAGACCTTTCGTCGAATTATATAGAAGACGAGAGGGAGGGTTGAGGAGTGTCTTTGACGGGGTTTTAACGGTAAGGGAGAGAGAAAACGGTCGTTAAGTTGGTTTGGGGAAGGGGGCATTTCTTGGATAAAAGTTTGGGATGATTCTATTTTCATCATCTAATTTGTGTCGTTTATTCAGTTAAGTCCTCCAATCCACAATGTGCAAGACCTAATCTACTAACTCGAATTGCTTGTGCCGTAAAGTCCTTTCATTATCAACACCATCTTAGGATAATAATATGACTACCAATTCCGCATCTTGTATAAAGGAAGGGAAAACATCACAAACTTCAACAAGTGTAAGAAATAGAGAGCAAATCGTGGGTCATGAGCAAAATTGCAAGAGACCATCCTCCAATAGTTGTTGTCCCTAATTTGGCACCTAGGTGGTCATTGTTCTTAAAACAATTATGTAATGGCCATACTCCTTAGATGATGGCAATTGCTTTCTCTTTCTATATTTTTTTCATTACGATACGTAGAGTTTTGTGTGTGATAACAAGATTGTCATATCTTTTAGCAATGTACGCATCTATATCTATTTTTATTAGAATTGTTTACTCAAAACATGTGACTTAAAATCCAAATTCAAAGCGTCCCGTTTGAGACAAATGTGAAATGAAAAGATGCAACTCTTGTCTATTAAAAATTGGGCACGTGGATAGGACTCTTTCTTAAAAGGTTCATCCACTAATAACTATGCTAATATACACGTGTCCGAGCAAATCTGATTTGGACGGTGAAAGGGCAACGATAAGCATGCGTTAGAGTTCATTTCGTCCTCATCCGGATACTAAGATTTTATCAATCCCTCGCGATGCGCACTTTATTTTATTCGCTAGTTGCAATATGCACGTGATGAAAAAATTCCAGGAACAATATACTCGCGGATTAATTTCATTGCAAAATAATTTCGCAGAATATCCTCAAAAAAAGATTGAAACTAAGAGTGA
The DNA here is from genome assembly GCA_026873135.1 of Eucalyptus urophylla. Classification (NCBI taxonomy): domain Eukaryota; kingdom Viridiplantae; phylum Streptophyta; class Magnoliopsida; order Myrtales; family Myrtaceae; genus Eucalyptus; species Eucalyptus urophylla. The sequence continues at coordinate 658,859 of JAOPUP010000233.1, read as the reverse complement.
AAGGTCTAGCGACGTTTTTATTTCGGATGGAGTAAGTGCAAAATTAATTTCTTAGTGTCTATTTAAAGGTATGCTATCTTTTTTTTTTTATATAATTTACGTAAAACATACGTGTGAAATAAAATTTCTGAAAAACTAATATCACGCGAATGACGATGGAATTGACATTAACGCGGCGATAACCCCGAGAGCGCCATCCATCGCCGTTACAGCAATGCCACTAAGGAACAGTTGACGTTGCCACGTGGAGTTAAGTGTCTGGTCCGTTGACTACTTTGACCTTAGGCGGCTTTGGGGGGGGGAACACCTATTCATTTAAATCAAAGATGAGAAATCGCGAAATGAATGTTCAAGTAATATCTCAAACTCGTTCGACAACTTTTGCAATACATCATATCTCTCGATATGTCAAAATAATATCTCATATCAGTAAATCTACCATTACTCTTAGTAATTTTTATTATTTTGATCGTGGATATAGTAGAAATTTACTCAGTCATAAAATATTAGAGAACTATCATTGCTTTTCTCTAATTTATTCAAGACAAACTCAGAAGAGTTTAATCCCATAACTTTTGCAAATGAAATTCCTTGCTCGCCCTTGCAAATTTTTAGATGCACTTTATCGTTCGTTACTAAACAACGAAAAATTTCGCAATATATATTAATCGAGATAATCCTAACATGATTATTCAAATCCTCCAAAATCCATGAAACTTCATTTATACTGTTCCTATTTTACACTATTTAAATTCATCTTGTCAAACTGAATAAAAAAATCGTTTCTTTGTCAATTTTTAAGTTCTTGTTTTTCTTCGCCGGTGAAGCTTGTGCTGTTTTGCCATCCGATGCTGTCGATTCTCCACCAGGAAAAATGAGGCACGTCTTTAGTCATCAGCGATGTCATGACCCCATTCGACCCCATTCGATGAGAAGCGTGCGCTGATGATACGCGCGTGAAAAAGAAACAGAAGTTTTGGGAATTTTTGGACTTTAGCTTCTTCGCAGCAAAATCATGGGATTCGTCGCGTTGAACAAAGAGTGATTCGTATCTAAACTCTCGAACTTCCATCGTCGTTTTCCTTCTTTTTTCCTCGAAGCTTGATTGCGAAAGAGAGAAAGGGATGGTTCATCGTGGAGTGAAGGATACGACCCGTAAGAAGCACGGAAGAATCGTGTTGGAAAAAATGATGCAACCACTGAGATTCACGTGTGAATTGCGGCGGAAATATCATATCTTAGAGAATCAGTATGGCGCGGAGTAATTAATAATCCTAATTGGTCTATAACTCATCAATTTACATTTTTATAGCGAAATGAGTTTCAAGTTGATATATTGACGAACTCAAATTTGTGCTCTATCTTTTAGTATCTTAAAAGATTTGTTAGGTTTAGTGGGATTATAGTCAATTAATCTAAAAAATTAAATTATTAGACGAATACATGATTTATAATTCAAATATTATAACAATCCTCTCCACTCTTAGTCTGATCTTTTAGCTTAGTACAATTGGAGAGACAAATGAGGTATAAAAACATTCAAATTCAAAATATCATATGAAATATAGTGGGATCATAGTAAAAAAATTTAAAAATTTTAGTCATTAATTTATTATTTAAATATTTTAACAGAATGAACGGTGTCTTGAGCTTTAAGACATGACATTCATGAACTTCAAACTTCAAAGGAGGAATCGAGTTCTCTTTTCTCTCTTTTATCCTCCACGTCTTTGAAGGGACACACCCGTCATCCCAATTGCTGCTTTTCTTGTGCATGATGGTGCAAGTACAAAAGGACAGCACCAAGGCTGGAACTGGTTGGACGCGAGTGTGCTGATTGATTGCTCTCGTCATCTACTTTTCAGCAATTTGGGCAGCTTGTTCTTCCCCGAATGAACACCTTCGATATTATTAAAAAAATCATCCTAGGACACCGATAATTAGGTAAAGCAACAGCAAGCTGGGTGAATTGTGGGTGCAAAAGGGGCTTTTTTCATCAATTAGTTGGACAAGTGGTGTTGTCAAATTGCATTGTTCTTATCACTTCAAAAGGTCTAGAAGCCATGTGGCTTATTTTATTTATCTAATATCGAGATTTTAGCAAAGTAAGCATTGCTCTTTTAATCCTTTGAAAATTAGGCTCCTTAATTATGCAAATTAGTCCACCACTCGTATGAAGATCTCAACATCTTGATTTCAATATATCCAATGGCTCTGAAGAATGTAAAACTACTCAGATTATTTTTGCAAGAATGAGATTAAATATCATGCGAAAGTGCCATGTCTTAAAACGATTGGTATTGTGTCATTCGAGTAGTTTTTTTTTTATAAGTATTTTACCTTTTAACATGAAATGATTAGGGAGAAATTATGAAAAAATTCCTAAACTTAATGATTTTATACTAATGCAGTATTAAACTTTTTGACTATTTACTAATTTAGTCATTCCAACTAATTTTGGCTGAAAAATCATTGACTCAAACAATTTTTGTAACTTTTTTATTCTTTATTCTTCTTCCAACCCTCAAATGCCTAGGGTTGGAAAAACAATAAACTTAAAAACACAAAAAAAAAATGAAAGGAAAAAAATAATGAATTATAAAATCGCAAAAAATATCCATATCAGCATCAGTTATACCACATAGGACAATCAATACAATATTATAATAGCGATTTTCAATCTCAATTAGTTAGAATAACTAAATTGACAAATTGTGAAAATGTTTATGACTCAATAGACAAATCGTTAGAAGATTTAAGACTCAATAGATAAATTGTCAAAAGGTTTAGGACTAAATTGATCAAATTAAAATGTTTAGGGCTGAATTGGCGCACATATAGCATGTTTATGATTTTTTTTTTAGGTAATTTTCCTAATTAGTAGGGATGATTCTATACGTAGTCATGAAGATATTTTTAGGGGTTCAGCCTAAGTCGGAGAGAAATAAAACAAACATCACGCATCCCGCAGGCATAAAGGAGAGGCCATCGAATCATTCCCCCTGTTTCTTTTGGGGCGTGGTAGGCCCAACAGGCCTTGATAAGATCGGCAAGGCCCAAACATTAATGAGGACTTGACAGCAGTAGACCACGTGAAGATCTCCCAGCAGTACCATGTATGCCGGATCTTGCCTGCACGGCCACGTTCAGCTCATCATCCACCTCGTCCTTGCGTTCATCAGGTAAATTACTGCAGATTCGGTGCTGCCACGCGAGCGAGAATCCATGGCTTTACTGTGATTGTGACTAGTGTGAAAACCTATGGGTTTGGCGTTTTACAGTAGGGGTCTCCAAGGCTTTAAAGCAAGCAAAAGCAGAAGCTTCGCGGTGGTCCAGCAACTGTTGATGAAAGCAAAACGTGTGGCTGAACGATGGAGAAAACATGGACATGATATTTGCCGAAAGAAAGCGAACATCTACGAGCTCTAGGGTCGAACAACCTCTACGACTGTAAGCATTTGGTAAGAGTTGACCCATGAGGTGATGGACACGCCCCAAGGTTCCTCCGAGTGAAAAAAAAAGAGAATGCTGGAAACCAAATACAAGCTTTGCTGCATTTAATTTGAGCATTTGATTCGATCTGGACGACTCGACGCAACCTATGGTGGGAAATGTACTATTCTGAATCACTGTTGGCAAGAAACCGTCCCTCTGTGGTTGAGTAAATGCCTGGCGCTCATGATCGGGTTTGGTTTATGTTGGGAGAGCTAAAACATACTGGGACAGTCCCGAAAGTAATGATGCTCGACCTAAAAAAGTTCCAACAGTCGCTGGAAAAGATGAAAAACAAAAGGCAACGTGAAGAATCCAAAAGCAACACCAAAAGGAAGACGGTGAATAAAGCATGTTAAAAGATGATTCAACATAAAGCTCTTGATTCACGTGATTCGACTTTTCCTCCTGAAATTGGATCATCAATCAAATATTTTTTCATTCTTCTGTTTTTTTTTTCTTTTAATAACGAAGAGATAAGTTCTACCATGATTCCGGACAGGAATCTCAATAAATCACAAGGAACAAATATTCTTCTTCAAAATTTAATTGACAACAAAATGAAATGATAGAGGAATATAATGCTGGAGTTAATCAATAATGAAAATTTGAAAACTACAACTAAGATATATCCCAGAATTTAATCAAGGATGAGATATGTGAAGCTATGACTAAATACAAGAATTACAAAGATAACATTGATTAAAGACAATGGTTTTTTTTTAATTGAATAGTGGCTATTAGTTACAACTAAGTGGTTACAAGAAGTCACATTATTCACTAACTCCTATTTTTTGGAACCCTTATCCATAAGAAGTTACAAAAAATCCTAAGATTTTCTTTTTTAGAAGTGTCAAAAATTATGTATAGCGCTCACTTTAGTATTAAGTTTTTACTGACTTACTTAAGTAACAATCACTCAAGTGCCTCCACGAGGAATTTTGGCCATATTAATTACGTGGCCTTTATAATTAATATCCAGTCCGCGCAGACATCCAAAACGACATTACACAATGATTGCTTTTTAATTAAGATTGTTACTGTAGTGACTACTTTTTAACAACTACTAACATTGAGGTGATCATTTTTTCGACTAATACTTAAGTGATTACTTTTGACAATAATTGGCACTCAAACTATCCGTATTTAAAAATTTTGCTACTCAAATAATAATTTGTCAACTTGTCTACACGACGTCGTTTAGGGATTATATGCTGATTGGATACGCCGACTAACCATATAGGATTAAGAAATTAATAAAATAGAGCCACATTGGATTTCCACCTATTTAGATTGGAGTTGGCTCTAAAGTAATTGTTTTTTTTTTTAATAAGGGGCACTTAACTGATTTAAAAAAAATAAATTTGGCACTAAAGTAAACATTGTACATAATTTCCGGCATTTCTAGTGTCATTCTCCCTACGTTTTCGTGTCTATTGCCCGCCTTCGAGGACCTTGTCAATCAATCTTTCAAGTCTTGATAAAGGCTCCGGTCCATAACTGAAATTATCAATTCTCTTTAAGTTGTCAATTTTTTTGTTCACTATTGACCAGACTCTACTTTTATCGACTAAATCCGACACTTGTCAATAATAACAATAAAATTAGTCTTTTTTTTTTTTTTGGGTGTCGGCACATGCGATACCTGAAATCTTTCAAAATGTGCCGACTTTTTTCTCTGTTTTGTCGGAACATACAATTTCTAAAATCTGTCAAAATGTGCGAACTTTGACATATGAATTCTCGTACAATTTTCCGTATATTATGTATCCGAACGGGAAAGGCAATAAGCGACTTTTCGTTTCCGAAAAGAAACAAAAACCGAGGGACTTTGAATCCAACGAAAACGAGTCTGACTCGGCCGGGAAAACGACGATTGCGCTTGCACAAAAGACAGCCTTGCTTGAACAAAAGTGTCACCTTGAGTCCTTCCCTACATGAGATCGTTCCGGAAAAAGCTCAGCAAAGAAACCAACCAGACAAAAGAGAGCGGTCGCGATCACGATTCGAGACTGTAGCCCCACCTATAATGTTGCTTGGACTCGCAGTGTATCATCATGTGAGATTTGCCGGCATAATTTCCTCTGAAAGGTCCCACTGTGACCTTCTTTTCCTCCTCCATATTCTTCACAAAACTCATTTTTCTCGATTCGGAGCTGCAACAGGATGGCCAACGTGAGAGCATTCGCTTGCGTCCTGGTCGTCGCCATGGACGTACTCGCCGGAATTCTTGCTATCGAAGCAGAAGCTGCTAAGAACAAGGTACAGATACCCTCGCTTCCTCTCTTACTGTACGTGGGTGCGTTCTTGCTTTGACAGTTTGGTTAAGAATGCATGATGAAAAAAGCAGGCGCAGAAGAGTAGCAAGAGCTTAGCCTGCAAAGAATTGAGGAACCACTCGTTCGAGCTCGCGCTGGCGGCCACGGTGCTCCTCGCTCTCGCCCACGTCTCCTCGAATCTGCTCGGAGGGTGCATCTGCATTTGCTCCGTTGATGAGATCGAGCAGTCCTCCTCCAACAGGCAGCTCTGGTTCGCTTGTCTCGTCTCCTCCTGGTACGTCGAAAATCGAGCTCTCGTGTTCCTTCTTTTTCGATTTTGATTTCCGCGGTGTCCGTGTTATAAACAGAATCATTGAGGGGGCCGTAGATAACGGGCGATCACATGTTTGGCTGCCGACAGATATAATAGATTAAAACCATGTAAAAGTTTCTCTTGCTCTCTAAAAAGAGTTCTAAAATGCATAGAATCGCTGCGACAGGGTTGGCCGATTCAAGAAAGAATCTGACAACATAGACAGCAGCTCGAGAATAAAGGACAAAGACATGAATAGGAGCTCTCTGACTTTTCTTGTCTTTGCTAGCTTGTCTTAGGCATATGAAAAGGAATTGGGAACTGCCGGGACTGCCGGGAACCGGACCAAACCGGCCCAGAATCGGCGGTTCTCAAGGGGACCAATCCGGTTCCCGATTTCAATTTACTGGAACAAGTGGGTACTGATTCAATACCGATTCCATGCTTGAGATTAACCGTTCAAACCGGACTGATATATTTATATATATAAAATATATATTTTTAAAGAAAGTATTGTTTTATTGGTTGTACTCTGCATTATATCTCTCTATTCATTTGATTTATTTATTTTTTTCATTATTGACAGTGATTATTATGCACTAGTAAATGACAATTGCCTCTGTTTGTCTGCTTTATTCAAAGATCGACTTACAGCTCCAGCAAAAAATGATTCATTACTTTTTTATGTTAAGATCTCAATTTCTATCTTCAGCATCGTTGTTCACAAGTCGTTGTATAAGAGCTTTGGAGGCTTTGCTATGGATGTCGTTACTGCAATTGACCAGCTTCGTGTAGACAGTTTAAGACTTTAGAGACCCTCAACACTTTGATACGCTGCTGGTAGACTATATTTCTCTGTCTTGCTATTTGACAAATTGCTTTCAGATTACACTTGGACGTCAAAATTATTCTCACTCTGCAAAACCGAGTTTCTTGTTCTGGCTTCTTTCTCTTGCCATTTTCTAATTTGTCCAGCTTAGCTTGGTGGGATTGGTTCAATGGATCCACTTGAGAACCGGATTGTCAGTCCGGTTCCTTGATGGGTCTACAAAACTAACGGGCAATTTTTGGTTCTAGGATAGGAACCGCCCATTCAAATCATACTCATTGTCCTCTAGTGGTCATGTTGAGGTTCTTACTACGGACTCATTTGAGCTGTAGATACATTGGTTCCACATGGAAACTTACCATTCAACACTTCAAATCGCTTAACCTTTTGAGTCCAGCCAAGATCTTTTCATTGTTCGACTATGGAGGATAACCCGGAAATGGTTCAAAAGACGAACCAAGTTGATTCTCGAACCTTGAACCTAACTGTTCCTAGAACCTTCGATTCAAGAGGATTTTGAAAGGAAAAATAAGAGGTTCATCACTCGAATCGAAATGGTCTTTGCAGAACTCGAGAATTGAATCGTTTTACCTATATTTTGTCATTTATTTTTTAAGTGACCCAACTCTTCTTGCTAAGAATTATTTTATGGGCAGCATAGCTATGATCTTTGGATTGAAAGTAAAGAATCACTTCCCTTCACACATATATGGAGTAGATATCATTTTGAGTTTTCACACTTTCGACACAACAAGGAGGGTGGGTAATAGAAACCGATCAGATCAGAGAGAAGAGCTGATCTCTTGTGAGCATAGAGTTTAATTTCTTCAGGAAGCTAACGCCCTTTTTAAGCTATTTTCAGCGAATTCGCGTTCATAAAATTGGTATGCGAAAAAGGGTTTTGATTTGGTTTCTGTTTGAATTACACTGTGGTTCGATTTTATTTTATTTTTCTCAACCATATTAAAATAGTTTGGTTCCGATCGGCTTTCTGTCCAGATGTGCTCACCTCTTATTGTCCATGTGCTAGATCCTTTTGAAATGCCCCTGTTTCTTGCTTTTACCCTATAAACAAACGGAAAGCACTTCGTATATTAAATAACAGATCTTTAGAGATCTCCCCTGGAGATTTTACTATTTAGCTTTTGGACCCCAGTTGATTTTTCACTTTGGAGCTGTCTGAAGCCAAGCTCTAAGTACGTTGCTGAACCGACAGGATCGTCGCAGCCGTTGGATTCCCGATGCTGGTCTTCGGCATGTTAGAGAACTTGAAATTGCAAGGGTCGTGCAGGTTCTTGCATCCGCATTTCCTGTTGATCGGCGGGGGTCTATGCTTTGTTCATGGCCTCTTATGTATAATTCTGTACGTCTCTTCAGTTGTCAGCTTCAAGAGAGACAAGGCTGGCGGACGCGAAGCTCGCCCTCGATAGAAAACCGCGTTAGATGTGTATATTTGAGATTCGCTAGTTGTAGTTTTTTTTTGGTCAGTGCTAGTTGTAGTTTACATTAATTGCAATTACACCTAATTGCCTCCTCAATTTATATATAATGGAGGGCTTGTACTCTTCATTTGGTAATGTGAATACATTACATTAATCCTCTTTGACAACTAGTAATGGTAGATGAGTTGCAAGTTTTAGACAAATATCATACTTGAGATTGATTGATTTGCCTCCAAGTAGCTCTGATATCAATTGTAAATAAGTATACAAGATTACACAAAAATTGATGGTACCGTGGACCACTATAAAGCCCACCTTATTGCGAAATGGTTGACTTGGGAATATGGCATTGATTATAAAGAGACTTTCACACTTGTTGTGGGTTTTGCTTCTATTCGTAGTCAGCTTGTTCTTTCCATTGTTAAGCACTCGTCTATATCTTGGATGGATGTTAAAAATGCACTCCTAAATGGCAATCTCGTTTAGGAAGTTTATAAGGTGCCTCTACTTGACTACACGTTTTGTCGATTACATCGTGCATTATATGGATTGAAAAATTCTCCTTGTGTTGGTATTTCAAGTTTAGCTCCACAATGGAATCCATTGATTTTGCATTTGGTCCCTACGATCATGCTCTTTTTGTTGGACACACTTCTCATGGGTCTATTTTGTTGTTATTATATGTGGATGATATGATTATTAATGGAGATGATTACATTGAAATTCAATACTCTAGCAATATCTTCGTCAATAGTTTGAGATGAAAGATCTCGAGTAACTCAGTTACTTTTTATGTTTGGAGGTTACCTCATATTCTTCTTATCATAATCTTTCTCAAGTTAACTATGCCGCCAATATTCTTTTTTCTAGCAAGACTCACTGGTAACAAGGTCACCACGACTTCTCTTCAGACCAATGCCAAATTTGATGCTACTGAGGGGGTCTCCTTTCGGCTCTTACCCTCTATTGACACCTATTCTGCACTCTATATACGTCATGATTTTATTTGATCTAACACTAGTGACGTTGTTCACGTTGTTAGTCTATACATAACTATGTCCCATACGACTCACTTTGCTGCGATTCTTCACATTTTTCGTTATGTCAAGGATACGTTATTTCATGACCTTCAGTAGCATCAAATTTGGATCGTACTCGAGAATTAGTAGAATTAGGATGGGGCATTTTGCAAATCATTTTTTTATAAATAATTCTAATCACGTTTGGTACCACTGCTGTCTTCATAGAAACGGGCCTCTGCTTGATAAACGGGGGGCTTCAAGCTGGAGGCCCGTGATCCAAATGGGCCAGAAAATACAAACAAGACTCAGCCACTCGTTGGCTCCTCGTATTTAGATGGCAGATGCGACCCCAAGGCCCACCACTGAGTTGAGAAGCTCGAGTTGAGTTGTTTTACATAGATCAAGTTTATGTCTAGTCTAAATGGACCGAACAATTTGCGTCCAAAGACCTGTCCAACTCGCCAAACTTGATAGCCCGCGTTGATTGGTTTTGCCTTGATCGAGCATAGGACGTACTTTTACATGGGAAATAGAGGTGATCACTAGTCTTAATAGCCGGTTGGGCCCATTCCCGGGGTGGTTTGCCAAATTAGAAAGCGAATAAGGATAAGAAACTTTAGGCGTGACCTCATGTTAGATGTGTTGATAGGTCAATTGAGAGCTAGACTTGCTCAGAAGTCTGGTGGGTTATGAATTTACTTAGATCCAACCTAAATCAAAAGGGTCAAAGCAACCCTTTTGAATATGCCTACACAAGGGCCTATCGTTCCATTGGGACCATTATTTGATGGGACTTGGCCGTATTTAAGCCTGTCCAATGATCATCTCTAGAAAGATTGCGAGCAATTTTTTATGTTCTTCTTCTTTACTTCACATTCGCCGTTTCCCTTTTTCTTTTGATTTTTTAATTGTTTTATTATGAGATCATTTTACTTAATTTGATTTTTTTCTCATGCAATGGAATTTTGCGTCTGCCACTTTTTGAAGTACCAATTTTCTCCTTCTAATTTCCATGATCCATACGTTTTTATTTATTTATTACTATAACCCTAAAATGTACAATGAATTACGTTATTAGATTAGAATAAGTTACGAATAAGTGTGCACAAATCATCTTTACTTACAAATTCGGAAATTTTTCATGTAAAATCTTCAAGTAGCATTGCTTTTTCGAAAAAGCCCTTAATGTGGATATGTGATTAGCGATCTATATGCATAAAAGTAGTGAACTTCATAGATCCACTTCGATGGTGTGCTTGCATGAAGCTAGCCACCTCCATAACTAACACGTCAAGTCGTGATCCTATCAATTCATTTTGATCTTTGATGAGACATTAGAGTTTTCAGATAGCCACAGTCGTGGTCAAGATCTTCGAGATCGAGTGACCATGACCAAAAGCGAGGGAGCTAGGGGGCCGCGAGTAAGAGAAGCAAGAAGAAAGGCAATGTCATCAAGCCAACTTGAATGGAGAAACGATTGTAGGTGATGGCTATACACTGGCTAATCGTCGACTTCATGATGTAGCAACACAAGGTATAGTCTCATGACTCTTTTAAAAAATGGTCCCATTTCAAGATCATATTTTAAATTTTCTGTAAAATTTATGAGTAATTTATTGTTAATATATTGCGAGTAACAAACTTCACATGCCTTGTATACCAATATTAGCTAATAATTCCGAAAAAAACATTAGCTATTTAAAATGGATTATGTCGGGTATGAATTGGGTTCTGATTGCTATCATTTTATTTTATGAAAATGAATCGAATAGTTTTTTTTTTTTTTGGTGAGACCCATTTTTCACAGCCAAGGGAACACTAATTTCACGCTGACGTGGCAATCCCCGCGCGCAGCATCAGACGCACGCCCCCGTGACTGCTGAGGTAATCAACGCCCGAAAATTCAGGGGCCATTCCCGTCATTTCGCCCTCCCGACCCGATCCGGCGCACGGCCCGCCTCGCGGAAAAACGGACCCGGGGCCCCTGGCGTCGAATCTCGACCGTCCCATCCCTCGCGATCCGACGGCCCTCGCCCTCGATCCGCGTACTCCGCCCTCATTGGTCCGATTTCAAATCGCCCGCACTATATATATATATTCCTCCGCGTCGGCCTAGATCGCAACCAACCCAACGTCGTACCTCCTCGAAGCGACCTCTCTCTTTCTTTTCTCCTTTCATCTCGACTTCGGTCGCTTCGCAGCCTTTCCGGCGATCCGGTCCGAGCGATTTCCCGCGGTTCCGCCATGGCCGGCAGAGGCAAGACCCTGGGCTCGGGGGCGGCGAAGAAGGCGCAGTCCCGCAGCAGCAAGGCCGGGCTCCAGTTCCCCGTGGGCCGTATCGCCCGGTTCCTCAAGGCCGGCAAGTACGCCGAGCGCGTCGGCGCCGGCGCCCCGGTCTACCTCGCCGCCGTCCTCGAGTACCTCGCCGCTGAGGTACGGCGTTGCCGGAATCCGGATTCGGCGTTTTTGTTTCTGACTTCTTTGTCTAGTCGAGGATTCGATTGTGTTTCGGAAATCGTTCGGAGGAGGACGAGCGTTTAGGTTTTTAGGGTTTGTTCGCGAATCCGCAATTGCTGTGTCCGGGTCCGATTTCGTGGCCTGAAGTGACGGAATCTGGGGGTTTTGGTTTGTTTCAGGTCCTGGAATTGGCTGGGAATGCGGCGAGGGACAACAAGAAGACCCGAATCGTGCCGCGCCACATTCAGCTCGCGGTGAGGAACGACGAGGAGCTGAGCAAGCTGCTCGGGGACGTGACCATCGCCAACGGAGGCGTCATGCCCAACATCCACAACCTCCTCTTGCCGAAGAAGACCGGGACCTCGAAGTCTTCCGCCCCCGACGACGAATGATCCGAATTCGGAAGCTTTGGAAGATGGTGATGGTCTGACGGGAAAGGGGGGTTTCCTTAGGTTTCTTCCTTCATTTCGATTTAGTTTGTTGTAGGCTTTAGACTTTTGTCAGTGATTGAGTTCGTCTGGTAGAATTCGTGTTGGGTTAGATTAGGGCGTTGGTGTTTCAAAGTGGGGGGGTTCTTTTTTGTATTTTTACAGGTTGTGAATATTTGTTCATCTTCTAGTTTCTTAATACAAGAAATTCTGGAGATTTTTCAGATGCACGCGTTCGTGGTACTTGACAAATCTCGTTCCTGGCATCCTTGCTAATAGCCTTCTCTTTTATGCATGCACGAGGATTTGGTAACTGAATGTGTGCTGAAAACTGTTTCGGTCGGTCACTGGGATGAATTGGCTAAGCAAAGAAAGCTTCGGTTGCTGCGTGTCGGGGTGTGGGAAGTGGAAGAGCCGTATAAAGTTGAGGTAGAATTGGGGAATCTGGGAACGTTGCCTTGAATCTGGGTTTGAGTTCTGTCGGTTCTTGAATCTGGATTTTAGGCCCTTTTTTAGGTTCTTTTCTACGGCCAACTAGAGCTCCATCTAACAGGTGTCCCAGGTTAGTAACTGCCCACTCACCATCTACTGTCAGAGGTTGGATTGTCAACGAATTCAAACTAATTCTTTCGCCCGCTTTAAAGCGGGAGTTTCTGCGGATACCCTTGGATTATACGGTTCTTCTCAGGGACTTGATTGTAAACCCTCTGATTCTTCTAGATACATTTCATGTATAAGAAGTGTGAACAAACCCCCTTGTTGAACAGGAGAAGCTCTGTTTTTCTTGCTTATTTTGGAACAGCCGAGCTAATTGTTTTCACGGGGGATAAAGTAGAAGCGGAGCTAAGTTCCTTAACGCTCCTTAACGTTCCGCATGTCATTTCATAGTGATTTTCATGTAGGGATCACCCAATTTAGCGTTTTGACCATAAGCAGCAGAGGGGAGTTTTGGGACAGAAGATAAAACATGTCTCCACAGAACATCGTTCAGCACTGATAAAACTGCATCAGTAGCATCGTGACGTTCTCATTTTAGAAGTAAACATGAAGGCGAAGAGTCGTGTCACAAAATTGATTCCATCTTCATTTTATAGATCATTCCATTCCTATCCTTCTACTAATCTACAAATCATGAACACCGACAAAGAATCTTCTACAAAGAATGCAAATGAGCACAGAGGCACCAATTTTTTCAGCACTTGGTGAACGAGTCGGGCAGTTACAAGTCAACTCCACCATGGAAATCCATCTTTATGTGAGCTCTCCTCCTCCTCCGTCCGTGTGGGAGTGATTGGGGAGATCCATGTCAACCAGCTGGTCGTGAGCCCATGTAAATCGAGCTCAAGGGCGTGCATGCGATGACCTCGAGCTCTCCAAATGACCTCCCTGTAAGAGTAGGCAGCATCCAGCAGCATTGATTCGCGTCTCTTCTGCCAAATTTCGCCATGGCAACCACCTGAAAAAAGGCCGCGACAAGGCATTTTTAGAGGACAAAGTGCAAACACCTCCCTTGCCATGCGACAAAAATATCAACTTTAACCCGAAGAACAATGTGAGTACCTGAGTCAAATGATTTCCCATCAAGTTTCATCATCTGAGCTAGAACTATCTACTCGTCGTTCGGCAATCGCAGGGAAAAGTCGCTGGCGCAGATCAGGAGAGGCTGGTTGTCGAGAATCTGACAAGGATCGTGCCGTTGGACCCTCTTTCCTCTGTGTTTTCGCTGGCCTCTTTGGTGCATCCCTCACCTCCTTGCAAGCCTTATCTAACATGATCAGAAAATCCCTAACTATCACAAACAGTCTTAACCCCTCGTCCTTCCCGGCATTTCCATGAAAGTAATCGCCTGTGCTTTTCACCAGAGCCATTATCCTCTTTTCTTCCTCTAGCAACCACGCCACATCAATCTCAGCATTCTGCACGAAACTTTTCAGTGTTTTGTTAAATCCACTTTCTTCCCCAGCATTCTTCATTTCTGAATTCAAGAAATTGCGGGTCTTCATTAATGAATGCCCTAATTTGGCAACACCCCCTGTCAAGCTGTCTGCATCAATACTCGCTGCTTTTCTGACGCTTTCAAGTTCACCACTCAAGCCCGAAACTACTTGAAGACCGAGGCTTCGGTAATACTCTTCTGAATCATGGGAGACATCCTCGAGGAGATCATCTGATTTCACACTGGAGAGGCTTTGGCTTTCACTAGCTGCACGAGCAGCTCTTACACCTTCTGATCTGATGATCTCCTGAACCACAAAATGCAGCAGCGTCGTCTTGCCATCGGTTCCTTTCACGTCTGATAATTTCAAAAGTGTGTCCAGCTTAAATGCTTGTGCGCCACCTCGAAACGTTCCAGTGTTCATGCGATTGCCAGTCTTCAGGACAGCTTCAAGGAGCTTGAGAAATAATCGGCTGTTCCTGAGTTCCTTGCATGCAACCTTTCAAGAAAATATACACCTTATTAAGTAGCTAAGTATAAATAAGGCAGAAGGTTAAGGATACATCACAAATTACTGTCTAAGATTGGCGTCAACTGAAGTAGTCCATGTGCAAACCGGAGTTCCCTTGTAAATTATGAGTGAGGTTGTGTACATGAAATGACTGAGAAAAGACTACCCAATATTCTCCTTATTTGTTTTCCCCAAGAAGAAGGACCTCTATCTGACTACCTTGTTCTATGCTTATGCATTCATCAGATTGACATCAAACAAGGTGAGTGATAGCACCACGCGTCACACCCCGAAACCAACAAGAATTGGGGAATGACACATCATGCTTAGGAAAAACCCATCCATTAGCAAAAGCACAAAGAATGAACCTAACGTGTGAATCCCATAAAAAGATTAGCGCCTTTTTCCCCAGAAAATCTAAAATTGGATAGAGTATTACTTTCCTTGAGAACTGCAACAAACTGGATGAAAAGGTCAGATTCAGATGTCTACTAAAGTACCTCTAAGGTTGCATAGGACTCCTTAGCTGTGGAAACCTCCTCTTGCAGAGTACTCATGAAAAGCAATGCCTCCATACGTTTAAAAGCAAATGGAATGTCAACAAGAGCTTTCAGGAACCGATCAGCAGGACCAAGCTGAGCGACTTCACCGCTGTATAATCTGAGCTTCAGTTCTTCATCCGTTGTTGGAGCCATCTTTAACAAACTTTCAAGGAACTCGACTGGAAGCTCATTGCCTGGTCCAAATAAAGTTCAGGACATGATTTTAGAGCAAGTGAACCTAACACTTAAAATACACTAGAACACATTAGTCAAATGATGCCAAAAAAGTAACAGGTCTGCCTGAACATTTCATTATATTGGATCACTATCTAATATTGTGGCTCAACTTTTTTTGAGAAATGCCGATGATGCAGACATTAGTCAAAAGGTTAGCAAAAATGCCAGATACATTTGCTAAAACTTTTAGTTCTTTTTTCTTTACCAAATCCAGGACAAAAAAACATGATAGAACTTTTAAGTTCCAAATCACTTCAACCATTTCAGATATATCTCCAGCATTGTTCTCAATAACTCATGACAGCATATCAACATTTACGGCTACGGAGAATTGAAAAGATTATAAAGGAGGAGATCTAAGCAACTTAGCTAATCATGAGCAAGGAAAAATAGAAAACATAAACCTCCCATTCCAAGTCAAAGATGACATTCTAAATTAACCAACTTTGCGTTTGACAGGAAAAATGAGTATCTGTGCCGATAGGCTTTTCTGATAGATAAGGAATTATGTCAACTGTCAAATTTACTCCTCAAGGGGAACACGTGAATTACTTTGGGCTATTGTTACACAAAGTGATTAAACAGAAAGGAAACAAAAGATGATAAACTGACAACGTTAAGACTTCTTGTGCACAAATCCATTCTTTACTCTATGCTTATCAAGGGTATCATTTATCACTGGCACATGAAGATAGACATGGTTTACAAGGATGACTATGGCAGTGTGGCATATGAGCTTTTGAAAGTCAGCAAGAGAATGATCACCTTCGTGGAGGGCATCACAGACTTCTTCAATCGTTACATTTAAGGCACGCAAGAGAATGGATAAGTTCTGTGCTTTTTTAGGATCGATGATCGGATTATACTGATTTGAAGGATCTTGTGAAGAAGACTCTTTTTTAAGTTCATTTTTGTTTTTGTTAGCTGGGGCATATCCAAACAAAGATTCAATCATCTCCTCATTGAACCTGTCGATGAGAGAAAACATGGTCATCAGCAGCTCATAAGCATGTACTAAAAAAAAAAAAAAAAAAGATGGGGTGGTGGGACACAAGATTCTGCACTTACTGGAATGACCCCGACTTAATCTGATGCCAAACCATTGATTGTTCAGGGTTTGCCAGGACCTTATCCCAGAAAAATGGTTTCAACTTGGCTTTTGGGGCATCAACTTCGTGGTCTGATCCACCTGCATCAGATGTGTTTGCACCAGGAGGAGAGGGTCGAGGTACTTTCAAACCTCCAGGAGGTTGAGGAGGCCGTGGTGGAGCTGCACCACCCTTTGGAGGTGGCGGGGGTGGTGGACCAGGTTTGGCCCTTGGAGGTCCAGGAGGTGGAGGAGGTGGTCCAGGAGGTTTAGGACCTGCTCCCATGGCTGAAGGTCTTACAGTGGGAGGAGGAGGCGGTGGTGGAGCAGCAGGAGGAGGAAGGCCTGTCCTTCCAGGAGGCTTAGGAGGAGCAGGTGGCTCTGGAGGAAGAGGATCTGCCCTGCCGGGAGGAGGCTTTAGAAAACCAACAGTAGAACCTGCCCTTCCGGGAGGCAGTGGCAAGGGGTTCGGATTTAGATTTGTAGCATTGACCTCAATTCCTACTGAAGAGGTCTTGCCTGAGAAGTTATTGAGCACACTGGATTCAACATTGTAGTTGCCGCTTAAAGATGACGGCTTCTCGTTATGGAATGCCTGTTGACCAGGCTTATCTTCCTTAATTGAACTTCCGTAGGCATAAGGCTTATATGGAGAACCTGTGAAGCATTGTTTAAGAAGGAAATGTGGTTATCACCAATGAACTAATAATTCAGGAGAATAAGAAAATGAGATCAAGTTATTTTCTGTTACCAACGGAATAGTCGCTTAAACTTAGGCTGAGGAGGGGCCTTTCGTCATTTCGGCCCACAGGAGGGCCAGTTCTGCATACTCGTCGATAGCATAAAAATAGAAGTGCTACAAGAACCAATGTGACCGAAGCTGTGATTACAACAGCAAGAACAACTGATTTTTTATTATTCCGCTTATTTGATGGTGCGCTTGCTGATTGATTATCACTGCCTGTAGATGGTGAGGTTGGAGCATCAGGACTGCGAGGAAAAAATGGTGGACTTGGCGATGTACTAGTCACAGGAGTACTAGGAGCACCAGGAGATGGTGCTGGGCTGGATGCAGGAGGTCCTGATACAGGTGATGGGGCAGGTGCTGGAGACTCACTAGCCAAATACCTTCTAGAAGAGCCAAGCTTAGAACTCAAGGACCCGATATACTCAGAGTACCAGTTCTGGGAGCCAAAATCTTCCCCAGAAACCGGGAACAGAAAGCTATGCTTTCTTAAACAATCTACTAGCTGGTGCTTCGCATGGGGATGGATATCAAAATATTGCTGGATCTTTTCTTTTGCAAATGATCTACATTCTAAAGCGAAATTGTTACTATTGCCAGATGCTTCTTGCAGTAGACATACATCAAGGGCTTCAACAATATCCTTTATTTGAATCAAGTCAGTCCTACAATTGATCAATAATTGCTCCACCTGCCACATCAATGTCAAAAAACTTGAGTGCCCATCTGTAAGGTAGAGCATAAGATAATGGAATCAAGATCTAACTGAAAGCTGTTGATATAGGCCTACCTACAACAAGCCTATTTTCTGCCAACAAGTGCCGCCTGTTTTATAGGATTCACTTTTTCAACCTCAAAGAAAGCCTTTACACTTTGGACTAGAAATATCAATCTTGGATAGTGCACACTAAAGTCTGACATATCATGCAGCATAATTTTTTCCCCGTGGGCTTCAACACATTCTCATAACTCAGAAGGATATTTTGCCAAAGGATAAAAATCTGGTACTATCCCTCGTAAAAGAGAATAAATTATGCCCATCACTTAAAAAGTCTATTATATATGTAGCATACCAGGCACATTTGTGTGAAATTTTATGGTAACCAGTTTTGACCAACAAACACCCAATGGACAACTATTACGCTCTGTCTAGCATAAAATAAAGATGCAGCAGTCTGAAAGAGGTAGGAAACAGGCAGCTCCAAAAAAAGAAAAAGGTTTGGAGCTGCCTGTCCCCTTAGAGCAGCACACCATTAGTATGAAATCTAAGAGGCAGAGTACTAGTCAAGTCTCAAGTAAGCTAAATAGCGCCATCTAAACTCTTAAAGATGCAAAACCAAGTGCACGTTGAATGCTTAAGGCAGTTATTTGACAGTGAAACCAACCCACTTAGTTTGGACTTTGAGACTCAGCTTAAGTCATAACCCTATAACCATACAACCACCATAAACAATGAAAAAAACGTGCTACTGATAATAGAACCTTAGCTACCATAACAGAAGCAACTTGCCAAACCCATAAGCATATGATCATTTTCTTCGAGACTAAGGATCGAGATTATGAAACTGACAGACATTGCAACTACAAATGGATAGCAATCGAGAGAGATAATTCCATACCAAGCCTTTATCCATCACTCCAGAAAGTGGATCTAACACATCTCTCACGGGCACTCCTTCTCCCATCCTTTCCCTTTCTTTCGAGCAAAAGGCCATAGAAGAGCAAAGCAGAGTCACCAAGACGACGAAGGCTCCCACTTTTGTCAGACCCATTTTCCCCTGAATCATTCTTTTCGACATGTGATATCCTTCTCATCCGCTTGATAGCTAAAACCTCTGGGCACCTTTATACTTACATCCCACAGCACCCAAGTTCCAATGCAAGCTTCACCTTTTGCAGCCTCTCCAACCCGCCAAGCTCTCGTATCTACTGATCACACGACCAAAAATTTGTCCAACCAAGAACCACACAGAATCAATCTTCAACAGGACCAGAAGAGCCTCAATATATCAAACGGGTAGACCGCAACACCATTCCAATCAAACGAGCAAACCTAAGATTTTCCAGCCCGCAAGGGGACATAACGTCGGATCAGATAACACGGATGAGGCGGACAAACGCTCGTTCCCGACGCACCACCCACGATCCAGACAGGAAAAGTTGCAGCAAGATTACTTCGGACCCAAAAGTCTCAACAAACCAGGCCCCAAGATTTCAAATTTGAATCAGACGCGAATCGCCCCTTTCCGGGTAACTTCGGGTTTTTGATCGGATCTAACCAAGAAAACAAAAAAGTGGGGAGAACCCGGAAACGTTAGCTGTAAATGCAGGAGCAGCAAAGGAGCTGTTGACCCCGGATACGGCAAAAGGCAGGACCTTTTCGCATGGGGAGGCTTCGTGCGGGAGCGGACAAGGCGGTCGAGTGGAATTCCTGCATTTCCGAATTATATAATTCCTGGGATTTCACGAAGGGGGCAGCACGCAAAATTCAATCTTGGGAGGCGACCATGGATATCTTCGCACCGACGGAAACGCGTGACAGGGGCCCCTGTTCCTTCGTCTCGTCCGCAGCGGAATCCGCAGAAGAAAACACGGCGACTGCGTCCGGTGGGGCCCGGTCAGTGGGGCCGGCCGCGGCCACGTGTCGGTAACCTCGCTTTGAAAAACCGTGGGGAGCGGGGCCCGTGACCGACTTTTCACCGTCCCGTGACGGTCGGATGATGTTACCGTTAACCCTGATATATTATTTTATGCACCTGAGGAACTGTTGAAATTGAATTCTTTTATCCAATTGTCCGGTCCAAAATTGATTCTCCGCGTCACTTTCACCTCAAATTGGTGTTTCCTCTCGCACAAAATCTCATTTGATGTCCCGTGACACGTTTGCTATAAATAGAACAGGTACCTCTGATCCAAATCAACTCTCCACTAGAGGATATATGATTATAACCCACGTGGAGTTTCCACTTCGAGTTTATCATTACGTCTTGTATTCGTATTTCAAGCATGTTCATATGTATGCCTTTAATGAGATGTTGGATGGAATGCTAATAAAGGATAATGGTGTGCTTGTTTAAATGAAAGAGTTTTTTACGAATTAGTTTTCTAGATTTTAGTGTGTTTTACTTGTTGAAAATGATCAGTTTTAGTGAAACGTTCACTTAAAATTAAACAAATAAATTCTCCAACCTGAAAAGTGGAAGACATTTTTCTTGGAGAATTTTTTTTTTTCATGAAACAAACACATTATAAATATAAGTGAGAGATGAGATATTGGTTAGATTTAATTGTGAGTTTGGGGATACATTTATTATGAGAATACAAGTTTGAGATTTCTTAGGCGACGAAAATTAATTTAGGGATCAAACGTGTCGTGAGCATATCGATTTGAGATTTTTCTTTATTGCATTAACGCTACTATCAATTATCGGTATATAACCGGTCCAATAATTCAACCAGGGAGAAAAAGTCAAAAATGATTTGCATGGAGACAATTTGAATTTAGGCAAAGCCGTCAACTGAGAATGCCCTCGCCCATTGGTCCTCATGCCCCTTTCCTCCTTCGAGAATAAATGATTTCTTCCGCGATCATTTGAGAGCTTTCACATCATATTTCCCAAAAATATTGAAAAATTTAGGGGAAATGGGGGAAAAAAAGCATTCATGAAAATTATTTGATTGCAAAGCAAGAGAACAAACGAAATTATTAACAAAAGGGTTAATACTACGAGAAATTTTAAATTGGTATATTTATGATAAATTTATTTAAAATTAACTTTTTGATCACTAAAAAATGTCAAATTGATACAATCCTCCGTTATTTTTCGTTAAGCTTTACCATTGAATTATTGAGTTAGATGATACGTGGCAGTTGGCTGGTATTTACCTTCTACTTGTTCCACATGTACCGATCTATGATTTTTTTTTGGTTGTGTTTATTCAATTTAATAGAAATTATTTGTTATAAATGTACCAATTTGGAGATTTTTGGTGATCAACAAATTAATTTGGAGTAAATTTCTTAGGTGTATATGAGTTTAGGATTTTTCATTATATTAACTCTTAGCAAAATGCAAAAAAGGAAAAGAGAAAATAAAAAAGAAAAGAAAGAAAAAAGAGGGTAAACGGAATTGAATGGGTTATATTTAAAGCCGCCGAATATCTTAAGGACGAAGGATACGAGCACAAGGTGCAGCCGCATAAAGCCTCCCGTTCGCCCATTTTGTTTAATATGCATTTTACAGCGCATCTTTCGCACGCGATGTACAGAGCACTCACGCAAGCTTCAATTGACCGTCATTACGGGCTTTTTTTCTACTCCAACCACACCACCGCCGGCTAGGAATTACCGCGTGATTCGCCGGAAACTGAGACTACCCTTCCGCTCTCCCGAGTCCCCACGTAAGCCGGACGGCCCGGAACAACTCGTTTTAAAAGTCTCCACGTAAGCCGAACAGCCTTGAGAATCATTAAAAATGTTCTCAATTTATTGCAATTATATCAATTTAATCATAATTTTCTTTTTGGTCAAATGATTTCCAACTTTTTTGCATTTATGTTGATTTAGTCTACCTGATCATATTTGACTGGGAGGTGCTAGCATGACATGATCAGTGCTAATATGGCACAATCGGTCAAATGATTTCTAAATTTTCAAAAAATTTGAATATTTTTTCTTTTGTTTCTCTTTATTTTTTTCCCTCTTTCTCTTGCTTTGGTTGATCGTTGGACTAATCATTGGCCATTGGTGAGGTTCACCTCACCCGGCCACTAGTAATGAGAGCCATCGTCGAGTTTGATGAGGGCTTGGCTCGCTTGCCCCTAGCCAAGGTCGAGCCTTGTCGTCATTGGGTGAAGGCGACCTTGCTGGCCTTTGCCTCTTGCTGATTGTCTCAGTCCAATGGCATGCTAGAGGAAGAAGAAATAGGAAAATAAATAAAGAGAAAGAAAATAAAAAAAGTAATTTAAAATTTTTAATTTTTTTATTAAAAATTATTCATATCAACTTCTAATAGTGCCGCGTTAGGACTAGTTATATCATGTCAGTATTAGAACTCATTCAACTAAAGACAAAAATTTATGATTGAATTAATATAATTGCAATATATTAAGACTTTTTTTTTGATAATTCTCTCCTGATATAACGTGGTTGCTCTCTGTCACTGCAACAAATCCCCCTCCACATCGGTTTTTGCATCTGTTGGGATGAAGCTAAGGTGCCCAAAGTACCATGTTGCCACATACTTTGTTCCTCTGGTGAAATCTCAAGCTAAAAGTTTCCTGAACAAAGTTAGAATTGATATCACCCGTTTCACCTGTTTCCTTCCAGTGTCTAAAACTTTTTGGAAGCGACTTGTGGCAGGCAGATGGTCTTTTCCCATTCCCTTGCTGAGCCTCGGCCTTTGGGTCTCATCAGACGCTCGTCTCATAAAGAAAAGGGCCTCGGATGCTCAGAATTTCAATGATTGCGCCCTCCAATGGCGAAGGTGGGGGCACCAGTCGTGCTCCCCTTCCTTTTTATCTTGGCGACTCAGGTACTCCAGTGGCTGAAAATTTGCAGGACATTAATCAAAGCCGATGCCCTATCTCGCTTTGCCAACCATCTTCCACAAAAGAAAAGATGATTTTGGAATTGTCTTTGTAAAGGGAGATCTCGTGGGAACATCATCAGTCACACCAAAAGATTCTTCTCGCACTCGCCTTTGCTTCCGGTGATGTGGTTGTTGATTTCCGTGCTTGGTTTCTTAATCACATCAGGAGGAATCGGCATCTCCGATAGGTGGTTTCGTGCCGAATCTGCTGATATATTATGTGAAACCCACCAATGGAAGTCATGTTTCTGGAGAAATGATATGAAGCGTAGGGTCCTAGCTTCGCACATGGAAAGATCAGCTGAGGTAGCTCCTAGTAAAGAACAAGCACAGAGCCTATCGAGAATCGAAATCAAGAAGAAGAAACAAGCTTCTCATATTGCTCGACCGGTAAAATGCAGAGTTGTGAAGCTGGTTGAGGACCTGTAGCGGCTGGTAGAAGCAGGGTGCGTCCTTCCCGGTCCTCTCGTACTAGGGAAAGGTTCTTTCTCGATTCTTCACATCGAGAAGCACAAAATCTAGACAAATGGCCAAATGGGCATCTTGCGTGCCTGGCCTGCCTGCCATAACTTCTTCTGACCAAAGAGAAAAAATGCGATAAGAGAAAAGGAAATATTCCCGCTAGCTTTACAGCCCTCCAAATATTCCCGTTGCAGCTGCTTTTTCTTCTTTCCCACTATAAAAGGCAAGAATTCTTCTGAGCTGCACCCCCAAGAAACGCCTGCTAAACATCCAAGCTAAGCTCTGTGAGATGAGCACTTGCAAACAGCTGGATGTTAAAACCGACGATCATGCTCCCAAAAAGTGGTCGGTCGCGTTGAACGATGACGTGTTCAAGCAGTTCTTCAGCCAGGGCAGTCCGGTGGTCCACGGGGTTTTCGGCGACGGCTCGCTGTTTAGCCCCTTTTTGTTCGGGAAATTCTTTGATCCATGTGATGCTTTCCCTCTGTGGGACTTCGATTCGGATGCGCTCTTGTCCAAACTTCGCAGCTGCGGCCAGACCACCGTCGACTGGTTTCAGACCGATAATGATTACGTGTTGAAATCGGAAATTCCAGGTAAGTTTTTGAGCTTTTCTTATGCTGTCCTTGTAGGTTAAAGGGTAAGAACTAAAATGATCATTCGGTCAGTAGACTACAGAATACCTTTATTTCGCTGGAAGCTTGTCTGCAGTTCCAGGCCTAAGTACATGAATTAATCAGTACCATCTATGAAGCGAACGTATATAAAAGGAGTTGGCTGTAAATTGAGACTGTTTGTTTGTTTAAGAATATTGTTACATTAGAAAGGTCATTTTCGTGACAGTAACCATATGCTTAAAGCAGTTTTAGGGGAAAACGGTGTCCAGATTTATACTGATAATGGAAAGGTGGTGGAAATTAGTGGGCAATGGAAGCCACAGAGAGAGTCCAAGACCAAGGATTGGAGATGTGGGCGCTGGTGGGAACATGGATACGTGAGGAGGCTTGAGCTGCCAGATGATGCAGATTGGAGGAAATTAGAGGCAAAGCTGAGCAGTGAGAAGTATCTAGAAATCAGAATCCCGAAAGCCAATTTGCATTCCGACAACATGCAGGGAAAGAACGGGGTGGCGGGATGTAGCTGAGCTGATTCAAAGTACTAATTGAAGTGTACTGCCTCTGTAACAAAAAAATTATGTATGACTAAAATCACATTGCATAACACGGATTATGACTAACCCCCCTATAAGGGGTGTTACCATAAGGTCTGGTTGATGCGTGTTTTTTTAGGTTTGACCTTTTTCACTGACACTATTGGCGTCCTGTTTCAGTCGAGGGATGTATAGACTGAAAACCAACAAATTATGCAGGATGTAGTGCTGGAAATGGGCAGGGGAAAAGCAAGAAATGATGGCTATTACTAGTAGAACTACGCTAAAGGATCCATCATTAAGCAACTGGTTTTGCAAAATCAGAGAGAGACGGACGGAGGGAGTACAATATTTGGTACAAGCTAATGGTTAAACGAATCCATGTGCAGTGTCCAATGCAGAATGTTAATCAATCAACATGGTATCTGCAAAATCAATATCTTATATAAAGATTGCAGGTTCGTTCTTAAAAAATATGCCTATCGACGCTAGGCTCATTCAGAACTCAGCAAGATACAAGAGCATTTATATAGGCTCTGAACCAACATACATACCCTTAGAATTGTAGCTTTGCCATGTACATTTAGACAGGGTTTTGTTGCCAAACTGTATCTCAGCGACAAAGGTGAAGAGCCTAAACCAAAATGGAGTCATGAGGAAAATGAAAAAATTTCTACATGGGCATTTGTTAGCACATATATATTGAAACGGGAATGTAGGCAGATGGTAGAGAGCTCGCTTAGCATGCCAGAGGATCGATGCCCTGCATCTCCACGTTGGTGAAACTGTTCTTTTCCTTTTTCCTAATGCTTTTGTGTACTGATGAGGTGAATTTTGGCTCTGGTATTTCTTTTTCCTGTTCCAATATACCATAGACTTCTTTTTTCTTCTGCTAGAATCTGTAGAGAGTTTGCCTTGTTGCTATATATGGGGTGATTTTTGCTGTGTGCAACAAAAGGTAGAATACACTGAAACAATTTCATGGATGCATTGCAACCATAGGCCGATCTTAGTTTGTCTATGCTGCAACCAACATCTAGAGCAAGAAAAGCGGATCTATGAATGCGTGGTACAAGTTAAACAGCCACAACCCTTTACATGTCATGCTTACAATTTTTGTTGACTGTGAAGTGGCATATGTTTATTGCTATAGCTTACATCTGCTTATTATACATAATTTAATCATCTGTTAAAACTAGAAAATTTTCAATCAATTTAAGGCCATTTTTAATCGCCTCCATAGACAAAAGATGTGGCTTCACAGTACAATATACAGCGAAAATGATCAATAGAATAAAGATGATATTTCTCCACCCAAATAGGGTTAGTTTCCCCCCTTGAAGTAATGATCAAAATCTCATTCAGGTCCACAATTGCCTCATATTTAGGCCATTCTATCCATTACCTCCTGAAGAATGATACTGGTGTCTTGGTAACAAGATTGCGTCTCTGGCAAGTCCTCCCTCTTCGCAGCATCTTCAAGCTGCCAAATCAGATGCAAATCAACATCCGTTAGACCTTAAAAGACTGGCACTGTAATAAGCTGCTTTTCAGAAAAAAACAAAGCATGTCTTCTTCATTAATTGGTTCCTCTGATGTTTGAAGAGTTTAATGCACAAACGCAAATTAAAGAAGGTGATGTTTAAACTAAAAATTTAAATCTGAAAAGTGAGTATGCATTATTTTGATTCAGAAGACTAAAGAAATTCTATTATGCCTACTGTACCCCTGCACTTGAAAACACCAGATGACCATTTCATTTCCATTATCTAAAACAGTTTTTCACCACAACTTTTTATGAACGATTCTGAAAGTGCGAAAAGTGATCTGATTGTCACTTTGTGAACCACATTTAAATACCCTTACCTTCTCAAAGTCGTCAAACAGTCTGTTGGCCAAATCAGTGAGGGGCTGCTTATCAGAAGCGGAAGCAGCAGAGATCACTTTATCAAAGTCATAGTACATGACAGTCCCCTTGAGCCTCAAGTACTTCCTGACATAATTCAACACATCTTTCCCAATCAAATCTCCCAAAGCTAGCAAATCAAATGCGTACTTCCTTAGCCTGAACATGCTTCCTTTCACTTTTATGTCTGCAATGTAAATTCCATTCCTCACGAAAGACCTTGTCCCTGTCTTCTCGTTTGCAATCTCTGTACATCCATGCCACAGATAAGAAATGGAGAACTTATTTCTGGATAAGCAACTTAGTTTTGAGTGACGCACTAGGATGACAGCAATACATCCTGCATTTTATCATAAAGTGACTGCAATCCTTGGGCCCTAAGAAGGTTAAGAATACGTTAACAACACCTGAATGAAGGTGTGTGTTGATTTCTTTCACTCTTTAGTGCCCCAAAACTAATGCAACCTACATGGAGTTCTGATCGGTCACATTGTACTTTCCATTTGCATACGTATCTAGACATCAACATTATGAAGGCGAAAAAACAGCCTCCCTCTGATAAGATCTAAAAGAGCAAGTCCATCTCAAGTCCAACGGGTTCCAACAGGTGGAAATGGTCCGTTCTAGTTCCAAAATATACAGTTATTCACAAGTCCAGGTTATCATCAGAAATTACCCCAGATTGACGACTGCCAAAAGCAACTATCCCTAAATTTCATGCCAAAAAACAGTATCGAAAGTCGATTACAGAACCAGAACTGCAAATATGGAGATTTAGCAAAAAAGTAAATGATTACTATTGTAGATGGGAGGCACTGGGATGGGGCCGGTGAGCCAATAGCCATTGTCCTCGGCAAGAGCTAATCCACTGCCCAAGCTCCCGACAAGGGCTACTGAAGTGAGGCCGAGAGCTGTTCTACGAGAAGTTTGCAGCGTCAAATGTCGTTCTTGAAGGTTGTCCGAAGTAAGGCCCAGATGTTCGTTCACCGTCAATCTATTCCGAGCGGCTCGACGGCTCAAAAGGGCCGGAACCGGTGAAAGCAGGGTCTTCGATAGGCCATTTAAGTTTGCAAGACCCTCCATTGATTTGGTGGGGATCGAAGAAGGAACGGACTGAAGTGGGAAGTGAAGAAGTGAGACGAGGTTGTGTTTTTGGATTTCGGTTATATCCGTTTGAAAAGAGCGCGGCTCGTTCGTGACCACCGGAACGATATCCTCTCAACGGGGAGGGTTCGGTCATTTCCTTCCACTGATAAAATTTAACCAAAACAAAGCTTTTCTTTGGTTCGGTGGAGTTCGTTAGTTAGTGGCTTTCTATGGAACACTTGTTAGGAAATGACATAGGAAAATATACCATTTTCAGTACATTGACCTTTCTTAAAAATTATAATCGATACTTCACTCTCATTAATTTTTATGACAAGTTGTGCGTCAACTTGTTAAATTTTAAGATGTAATCCTTACATTCAGTCTTCGACTTGTTAATTCTCTCGATCAGAGACAATTCTTTTCTTCTGTATTCTTGGTTCCTGGTGAGTACTAAGTATTATTATCCAGTAACATCAATATGTCATGCCTTGCATAAGTGCTAATATTTTGGTCAACTTATTTCCGAAGCAATCATACCTTTGTCCCTTTTCAACTATCAGCCTAACAGGGCCAGAGTAGATCTGAAGCATTTGGTGCATATAGCTCTAGAAGGTGTACGGAGAAGGCGTGAAGAGATCGATAGAAGCAGTCCCCCGTCTTCCTTCTCTTTTCTGAATATACAAAAGCAGATGCGCTTCAATTAAGCATCTTGTAACCACGAATTGGGATCTCTCCTGAAGCCAGGAAGGCCTCCCAAAACTGATAAGAGTCGCGATATTAGTCGATGCGGTTCATATGGTAAGCTCAGTTGTGGGGTAAAGCCCGAAAGTTGAAAGTGAATCAACGACTGTTCAAGAGTTCAGGTTTTTGACAATTATCAAGTTCTTTCCTCCCATTTATCACTTTGTCGGTGATGAACTTGATTCCCTAACATATGATATGACTACTCGGGAGAACAGTGGTTTCTAACAGGTGCTTTTTCATGAGCAGGGTGAGAAGAGTGAACTTTGTGATGAGAAGCAATGGTTGGAAACAAGAAGGAAAAGTTGGATCAGCGACTGAAAGCCATGAATGCACAACCGTTTTTGCCTCCACCTCCGGCAGTTCCCGCCACCTTCGCTCATCAAGGCCAAACTCCTGGGAGCAAGTTGGTACCTTTCATTGGATGCAATGTGGCAGTTCATGCCTCTTGCTGCAGGGGATACCTCTCAGGATCATGTTCTCCAGCCAGCCGTTGTTTAGTTGGCTGCTGAATTGTATTGAGTTTGTCATTACTGATGCTGTTAGTTCTTCCTCAAGTCTTTCTTGGCAGATTAAGCGCTTGATGACAGTACGAACTTCAGAATGATAATACTAGTCTTCGGTCTTCACATGTTAATTGTAACAAGTTCTGATGCCAATTCTGTCAATTGTATTAAGTGAACTTCAAGTTTCTCGTAAACCATAAGCTCATCATGCTTTGTAAACTATTCAATTTGGCAGAAGGTCTCCGGTCCATTTTTCCAGAAATGTCTTTGAAAGGAAATTCCTATCAAACCATTTATTCCGAAGTTGTTGCATTGATCTCTGATAGAGAAATTTTGTCATATAATATTCCCCCTTAGAGATGAAATATATGTCTGGATCTTGGTCTACTAAAAAGTCCTATCAATCGCACGTATCGTTTGGTGTGTGGGATTTCACATTAATTTTAATTGGTTTATGAAAATTCTGCAACAGATGAAACTGTTATAAAATATGTGCAACGGAGACATTAGCAAAAGTAGTAAGTGAGATTTGAAAACAATAATAATTTACTTCGAAAATGTAACCGTCCGAGATCAGTACTTCACCTCAGGCAAAGTTTTCTTCCTTTTCTTAAACTGGAAAATTGTGGGGCGTATGACCAGCCATAAAATGAAACCTTATCCCCATCATGCATGAAGCTACTGTTCTCTGCTCTGCTGCACTCCAGGCTTTGCTCTTTCTCAAGTGAACTCAAATGGCTTCCTCTCTCTTCAAAACTCATATACACACCAACAGACACACGAATTCTAGTCCACCAACAACAGGATTGTTGCCCCAGAAAATCTCTTCCTCATTCCTCCGACTTCCCCTGCACGAACCCATTCGCCGTATCGCTCTACTCCCTCAAACGCTTCCTCAGAGACCCTGGACCAGCAAACTCTCTGCTCAAGCCTCTCTATCTTCTCCAAACCCACCAGCCTCAAGAGAAGAAGCTATCAAGCAAGCCAGGACTTGCCTCTCCACCACCTTAGAGAAGCCTCTCAACAACCCCAAGCTCGCCGGCAAGCTCAAGAAACTGAAGCAACCCAGGTTCAGGGTCGAGATCCCGGTTGTCGACGACTCGCCCGAATCGCTGTCCCAGCTCGTTTCCGACGTGTTCTGAGACTTGCCCGTGAAAAGAAAAGGCTCCCCTGTCAAGATTCTGTTCCTGTGGCCTGACAAACAGTCTTCTGCCAAAGGCTTTAGATCGAGTTCATCAAGTCAGGTGGAGCATACAGACGTGTCGTCAGTTACAGAGGATGATGATGTCCGGATCTTCAGTTCTGGTGATGTGGTGGTCGTTTTAGCTCCAGGGTCTTCGCAGTTGAATGTGGTGAAAGAATTGGCTGAGATAGTGTACCCAAAGCCGGTTGTACTGTTTAATCCCAAATGGGCATTTGATGAAGAGGAGAATTTTGGTGAGCTCAGGGGTTTTGTAGGATCATTTGAGGTAATTTATTCCTTCATGGGCTTAGAAGTTAAGGGAATTTTGAGTAAGAGGAGAGGAGTGATCTTTAAGTGCGTTAGAGATGGGGTGGTCAGTGGGGAGACATGGGCTGTTCTTGTCGAAGAAGAAGAAGGAGGGAGTTTGAAGGTGGTTTCGAGGTTCAAATCTCGGCCATCCATTGGTCAGGTCGAAAGCGTGTTGTATAATTTGATGGCCGTCAATTCGCCCATCACCAAGTCTGCAAAGTTCTTGAGGGAGCTCGTCTCCAATGTAACTGGGAGAAAATAGCATTTCTTTTGTAGCAAAGTATAGAGTTTAAATTTTGGTTTTCTACATACTATGTCTCAAACTCTTGACTACTGTAGAATTCTGGCTGCATCTTATCAGATGACTGCTCTTAACAAGAAGTCTGGACCAATTAAAGCATGTCTGATTTCTTATTTGTTGCCTGGCTGGTTATCTGAGAATAATTTCATTCTAAAGCCTCCGAAGCAGTGACATGTCTGCCCTACACTTTTCTGATAATGCATTGCTTATTATCTTCTTAAGTTAAATGTGATGTACTCGGGTTTATGTGAGCAGGTTATACAAAGAGGGAAGATTTTCTTTGTAGTCACTGCGGACTATTCCCATGAAGACTATATGCCCGGAGGGAATCTTATTTGAAGATATCTTGTAATTGAAACCCCTAAGAGAGAGAACATAGTAAATAACAATGCGTAAGAGAGATTCCAAAATTTGCAAGATGATGTAGCTGTTCTTTCGTATGCACCCTCAGTTGTAGTTGCTAAATTTGTGGACTTTCCCTTCTGTTTCTCTCAACATGTACAGATGCAATAGCTCTTATGTTCCACATGGCGAGGCAGCTTCCCTCCGGTTGCATTCTAAAAAGCTCTAATATGGCAGCTCTTGATTAACTTATCAGAAAAATCGATGTACTTGGCCCACAGTGGCCGAAGTTTCGGAAAGGCTATGTCTAGCCAGGGTTTTGCTCTGCCATTGAAATGGATGACTCCTGCATCCTTTGGGTCTGCAAAACTTGTGTTTTCCTGGTATCCAAGCCCCAACATGTGCCAAAAGGGATCAATTATGTGAACATGACCGTGGAATGCTATTAGACCGGGAGGCAATGTTCCTAGCTGCCACAAGCTTAGATCGGATTTCAAGTTCTGCACCAGAAGAGAGCATAAGAACATTGAAGTCAGTAAGAGTTGCAGAGATTTTGCATTATATTTTCAGGTTATTATCAGAAGAGAGCATGGGAAAATTGAAGGCACTATGAGTCGCAGAGACATCTGCATTATACTTTCACTTTGTTACACAGAAACGTCCAAGAACATCTATTATCCCTTCCTTCATTACAAACTATCATTATCATGTATCTGATGTAGTAAGCAAGGTATTAAATGCGAACAGTGTGCCTGTCCATATTCAATATGCTGTAGATCGGTTAAACCACACAAGCATAGCACTGATTATATTCTAGATATTGAGGTGCTTACCTGTTCAAGCCAGTGATAGTAAGTAAGACTTATATTACTCTTTCTCCAAGCCTCTAGATCGAAAATGTTCATGCCATAAGCCCATGCACATTCATTAGGATCAAAGTGCTCCCTAATGAGAGGATGGGAGAAGTTCAAATAGCTCTTTAATCGCTTTGACATCACGAACTTATCCTCCCCATTACATGTTTGAACAGCTCCGTTGACCTTCCCATTCATATCGATATCCCAAAGAGGGGAAAGATCGGTTTGGATCACAATGTCATCGTCCAGGAAAACTACCTTATTTAGACTTGGAAACAGCTGCAAAGATCAAGTAGAATTAAGAATTATTTGCATCATACAGAAGAAATAACCAAGAATTGTGGTCTTCATACCTCAGGTAGATGTATTCTTATGTGATTCATCATGGAATTGTATTTAGGACTCAGTGCTTGAAGCTTTGCTGCAACCACATAAGGCTTCTCACTGTTATTAGCTGTAATGGCTGACGACCCTCCTCTAAACTGTGACCTAACACGCTGATCTTTCTCCATGGCTTCCAACACAGGCACTTTTCCCTTGGCAAACCAGTCAAAGTGGTGGAGTGCCTTAACCTCGATTATGGCTGGAGATAGAGGGTGCAAGGAGAACCACGCTTGCATTGGAGAATAAGTCTTCTTTTCTGTTATAATGTGGAGGACAACCCTTTCAGGATGGAGTGAATTGTGGACAAGCGATGCTGCGACCACTGAAGCGGCTAAAACATTGTCTGAAGCTAGGACAAAGTGAAAATACGAGTTGTCCACGAGAGCTGGGACAAACTCAGCTGATGGAAGCTGCAATCTGGCAGCAGCATTTGTCGAGTGTTCATTGGCAAGTTTCAAGGTAAGACAGTAAAGCTGTTTTGGTATGCTGCTAGATGCCACGTGCCGATACAGATATTCTTGGATTTTAGCTGTTCGGGTCCTTTGCTCAAGTAGAGTAACCTGAAGCGTAAAACTTTCTAATCAGCTAAAGCTCCAAAAATGCAACAGGGACATGATGTTCAGTTGACAGGGTAAATTTACACAAATTGATGAAACGAGAACAACTGTCAAGATTAAATATGCATCTAGGGATTACTGATCATGGGGAACAGAGATTGGGTTGGTACCATTTCTCGAAGCCGGAGAGCAAAGGCTTTGGCATCTGATCTGCTTTCCTTCATCTCAGTGACAAAGTCTTCCAATGTTTGGGGAATTTCTGATTTTCCTTTAAGTTCATCCTCTGAAACGGGTTTGTCTAAGATCTGGTATATTACTTCTGGAACCTGTAAAATGGTGTGAGAGTTATTATCTTGGCAGCGGCAAGAGAGTTATTATTTTCCTTCCTATGCTTTGAACTGTAAATGTCGAACAAGATTTGTTGAGCAATGAAGATGTTTGAGAAGAGATTACTGCTGGTTCAAGCCTTCGATGCAAAATTTTCGGTCCTAGTTTCTTCCCGAGGCAACCTGCCACCATAGAGGTAATCACTGAATAATCATGTAGAATATCTGAGTAAGGTATTTAACGATAAAACTTTTCAGAATTGCTTGTGTTCATGTGGTTGCAGTGATAATTTATAACCTGCTTTAGATAAAGCCGAGGATTGGATTTTTTGTCCATGTTGAGACAGATTGTATGTAAGCCTTTGGAAAACTATTGGCTTCTCTGATCTATTACCTAAATGGAATCATCTCTACTGTTGGTACTGCATAATTTGAGTATGATAATGAATTTTCTGGGCTAATCCCTCAGGCAAATTCTTTGGTATAAGTGTGTCCTGGGGACCAAGTGCATTATAGATGGTTATAGACTACATCAAACCGACTTAATGGTTGAGAGGAGTCGACCCCAATATCAGATACCAAATGAACGGAGGATAACTATTCTAACCAGAAGATTCACATAATTAGACACTAAATAATTTGTTCAACTCAGTGAAAAAGTACCGCGATGTCTTGATGCTTTTATGATATGACCTATTAAAGGATCATCACATACTCAAAGTCCTAGTTATCAGAACTCTGTTATGATTAATTAACTTGAAAGTACCTCTCATGACATCTTTGGTAAAAATGAATGAATCCCTTTGTTTCCATCTGCTTTCTAATCTGGAGGGTGTTATTTTGTCCTGATTTAATATACCTGACAACCGAAATGAGGTTCATAGAACGACCAGATCCTATACTATTTTTGCACAACAAACTCATGAAAGATTTTCTTAATTTTGGAACATTTTGATTTTGATGTCAGCAAAACTACGTAAAACAAACATATCCGCAATAAGTTCTGCATTTTATTCTGGAAATGTTTATGTAGCTTTATCCGTTTTGGCTTCCTGAACAGAGAAAGATGCTTCTGAGAACTCATTAACATTCTTGGCCAGACCGCATTTCTTCACAGGCAGACATATAGTTCTAACATTGATTCATTAGTTTCAAAAGGAACTTCAAACTTTAGGCTAGAAACTATGACTAAGTAGGGCTCACCTATAGAGGAGCACTTCCTTTCCCCGTCGATGCCATCCACCGCCGTCATTACAAAGATGACTCGCAGAAGAAACGTGAAGAGCAGCAGCATATAAAACAGCATGCGGTATGAGAACCGTCTTGACCCGACCTTGACATTGATGAACTCTCTCACTCCTTTGCCTGGGAGCACGGTCACGTGTCGCAAACTGGGCGAGATATGAAGCTGCATCCCTTTTATTCAGCCCAAACGAAAAAGATAAGTTACCACTATAAGCAGAAGGGACACCCAGTTTCTTCTCCCCTCCGTGTATTCTCTGAATCGTTTGGCAAGAAAGGCCAAAACAAGAATGGTGTTGGCAAAGGAGTGCCATGCAGGCAAAAAGTTCAGGGGGTTTTGATGGGGGGTTTGAGGTAGCTTTCAGTCACCAAAACTTGCTTAGAAGTTGGGGTAATAGAAACGGATGTTCCTAGGTCTGTGTTTTTGTTTATTTTACACATGGGGAGGGTGGGGTTGTTGTTGAAGGGAAAGTGACATGGGACTTGAGAAGCCAGGACTATTGATCCATCGATTTCTCGACCAATGCGGTGGATCAACTCAATCGTGGCAGAAGAGTTAGATTGACACGCTCCTCTTTCAATGATAGGATCGATTTAACAACAGGGATTTGACCATCGTGACTTCTAAAAGGGAATGATTCGTTCTTATGTCTCGAGTGTCTGTCATATGTACCGCGTTTATTTACCATTTAATATACACAAGCTCTACACGAGTTATGTGCTGCGATTGTGACAACACAAGGTATTTTCCATCCAGGTGTTGTTTTTTCTTTCTTTCTTTCTTTCTTTCTTTTTTTTGTTTGGGAGGGGAGGTCTGGCTTGGGGTTGAAGGAGGGAAGTTGATGGAAAAGTAAGATGAGAGAGCATTGTCTGATGTCTGGTGTTTACTTAGCTTTGCCTCCAGATGAGGACTTTTGAAGCATACACGAACCCCTTGGACTTTGACGGAACAGGGTTTCTGATTCGACAGTGACCCTCTCTCTGTCCTCTTTGCTTCCGGTTGTTGGAATGAGAATGAGAATGAGCAGGGTCGCCGCTCTTATCAAACCTAAAATAAGGAATTAATTAAAGGGAAAGGCCCCATGCCTCCCGCTAGCTTCTTTTGCTGGGCAAAGGAAATGGTCTAACAAACTCAATTCCTTTTTAAAAAAGGATGACACGTTTTCCTTCCTACTTGTTAGGTGGGGGAACTTCGACTTCCGCAAGTTTTATTATAGGTCGAATATTTAACCTTTTCTTATGTCATATCAAGTTGCCATTTACATAAGTCTTTCACGTTGTCGGAGCTAATGTTCTTGACGGAGTCATGGCCAAATGATTTTTTTTTTTTTTTTGCTCAAGAACATTGGAGTGGAAAGAACGAAATATAGAATGTCCCTATCCTTTGGGAAAAAAAGAAGAGAATTTATGATATAATATGATTTACGGATCAATGCGTGTCTTTTTCTTTTTAATTTCCCTCAGTTATATTCTTTCCTATGCTAATAGTTTAGTGGAACTTCTTTCTTCTGTATAATTCCTACTTTCCTGCTCAAAGGATAAGTAAACGGTCATTTGCCTTTTCCCTTGTCTCTTTTGCGAGGCTATGTTGAGCTAGAAGTCATCGTTTTCAGTATCTGCAGATGGTCAATTCGGCATGTGGGTTGTCAGATTGGCCAAGGCCCAATACAAACATCAGCAAATTGGGGCCCCGGTTCATGAAGACTGGAGATGATAATCAGTCCCTGCCGAATGTGTACGGTTATAAAGTGCGTTTATTTTGCGAAAAATGAATGATTTAAAATCTTTTTCTTAAAAATAATCCCTCATATCACTTAAAAAATGTATAAACGAAATTTTTTTCATTGTCAACGAACATGTTTAAACATCAATTATTGTCGGTTTCCATTGTCTAATTACTTCAAACAACATAAGCAATTGTTTTAATGCAAATACCTTTTAAATTATTCATTTTTCACAAAAGAAATGAAGATATAATATGACAAGGGTAAGACCTTGTGAGACATCAAATGCTCCTATGATCTAGTAGCATCAAGACAAGTTTATTGCAATCTACGCAAAGGCACAAGTGGATTATGGAAGATCCAGGAAGGTAGTCCCAGAAGTATTAGTTTCACTAAGGCTAGACTCATGACTAAGCTTCATGGAATGCAATTTCAATATTGAATCTCAATAGACTCGACTAAAACCCTTCTAGCGTTTATTGCATATTTGGCACATTCACTTGTCTTTGGCCATTTTGTGGCTTGTGCATGCTCATGTGTGCAATTATGTTTCGGATGCTTTGCCATAGTCGCCGGAGAAAACTTCACTTCCTGATAATGTTAGAAAGAAGTCTCTTCTCTGTGGTTATGCCTAAGTTTCAGCCATACTTCGATTTTCTTTTAATTGGTGGAATGGAAATCGTCACTAATCGCCTTTACCCCGCAATTTTATTGTGTTAAAGAGGGGATATCTCATTATCCGCAAAATCAGCCCAACCCAGCATAACCCCATTTATTCTTCTTCAAAAGGCGGGTTTTCCCGACGGGAATCAAGTCAACTTGACTAAAGAAGGTAAGGCGCTGCTACCGCTCACCGAAGCAGAGTCAGAGCTAACAATGCGTCAATCATTTGCGCGTGACAATACTTATATTTAAAGGTTTTGATTTTGAAGATGAAGAAGGCCTCGAAAGATCATTGTTTTGATTAGTAGAATAGACTCTTATTCGAGGGTTTTTACATCTTTTTGGCATTAGCCAATAGTCAAATGGCCGAGAGGCTGAGAAGTCAGCCACTCGAGTTTTGTCCTCGAATGGGAAAAGCTCAGGTTCTCGAGAGATTTCAACTTCTTAGTTGAGAAATGTGAATGAAGAGAAAAATAATATTCTATTCATTGACTAATGAATAGTATCGCGTACCTATCTATATGGTTTACATAATGACTATATAAGGTAACATATAAGAATAAATCAAGGAGAATACATAATCACAGAATAACTTAAATTTATTTCTAATATCCCCCTCAAACTTAAGATGATTTGAAAGAAGTCAATTTGAGTTTGAAAAATAAATCTAGAAAATACCTGGGCCAATGCCTTTTGGTGAAAACTGTTAAGGAAATCTCTTATGATGTTTTAAAGATGATAAAATAAATGAAAAGCTACTAGCATGTTTAATGGTTGGGTAATAAACAATGCTGATGATAAAACATATAAATGATATTGTTGAAGTCTATACTTGAAAGAACCAGAAGATAGACTCTATGCTGAAGCTGAACTTATTCAGATTGTGTTCAGACCTTAAGGCTAAATATGTTCAGAAATAGAATATGTTTAGACTTATGTCTAGATTGTAAAGTCTATATCAGACGGAAGATACTTAGACTCTACTTCAAATGGAAGACACTCAAACTTTACTTTCGAAATAACACTCTTAAACTTTACATCCATAACGAGATACAAGTCCAGAACGTGATAATGTTCAGAACGAGATAACTTGATAGAATGCAACACAATCCCCAACATATAACGGCTAGTGATCTGGTTTGGATTCTACATCAAGATAGATTTGATTGACTCAATCTAATTTATTGACAATTGGATCTTGAAGACAAGAACTTTCTATATGAAGAAACTCTACTTATGGAAACCAAGATCCTGTTTGTATGGTCGATTGGAATCAATTTGGGATCATACTTTTGTTACTCAAAGGCTACTAAATCTTCTAAATACAGATCTGTCCAATGGAAAGGCTACTAAATCTTCTAAATACAGATCTGTCCAATGGGTAGATTGGAAGATGATCCTCTAGATACTGTTCAATGGCTAGTTTGGAAGTGGAGGAGTATTTAAGGAGATCAAGGACCGATGAATAAGTAAGAGACAAAGCGTAGAATTTACAATTCCAAAGTTCGAGCGACCTTCGATCATACACTTGTCTTTGGTGAACTTACACGTTTGTGATCGTGAGAAAAATACTAAAAGAGTGATTTAGTGAGATAATGTGATCTACCACTAAGTGTTTACACTCAAAGTTGTAATCCCTTGTTGGTTGAATAGTGGAATCTAGCCAAAAGGTTGTTAACTTGGGAGAGTGGATGTAGGTTTGATTTAAATCGAATCACTATAAATTTCGTGTGCAACATTCTCTTTCCTTAACTCTTCTTATTTAATTTGCTGTATACTTACAGGTTATTTTAGAAGTTCGTTTCATCACATAACAGATTCTGAACATTTATCAGAAGTCTGGTGGCTCATTTATCATACTCTAATCCTTATTTAGACTTTGCTCAAAATTAATTTTATTCCGCATTTATTTGTCAAGATTTCTTTTAAACACCTATTCACTCCCCTCTAGGTGTTTGTACTAGCACTTTCAAAAACATCAACAGTTTGTTCAACAGATGAAACAGAGACAAGTCGAATGATGTCACAAAGAACGTGATATTAGATGAAATGACAGTTTATGTCAATATGCTTGGTATGTTCATGAAAAACATCATTATGTGCAATTTGGATAGCACTTTGATTGTCACAATGAATGATTGTTCCAATATGATAATGCACTCCCATATTTTTTAGTATCCATCGTAACCATAAAAAACTCTAATGTTGTATCAGCAAGAGCTTAATATTCTACTTTCGTACTAGAGCCAACAATAGTGGTCTGTTTCTTGCCATGCCATGAGATAAGTGAGTCGCCCAAAAAAATGTAGTAGCTTGTAGGGAGCGACAATCGTGAGGGTCATCAGCCCAATCAACATCATAATAAGTTGTCAACTCCAAGGTAAAATGAGTAGAAAAATGAAGACCATGAAACAATGTACCATTGGCGTAGCGAAGAAATTAAAGAACTACAACAAAATGAGTCGTACATGTGTGTCATGTACTAACTAATAATGTGAATAGCATAAAAGATGTCAGAATATGTAATAGTGAGATATATAAAACTACCAAACAACTACCAATAAAGTGTAGGATTCGGAAGGAGAGTTTTATCATTGTCATTGAATTTTGCATTCAACTCAATGGGAGCAGAAGCAATCTTGTCATCAATGAGCCCACCCTGAGAAATAAGATTAGTGGTATATTTTGCTTGTGAGAGAAAATAACCAGAAGCATCAGACGCAACCTCCAAGCCTATAAAATAGCAGAATCACCTAAGATTTTTCATTTCAAACTAATTACTAAGATGCTGTTAGAGTTTGGTAATGTTGTACTAATCATCTCCACTAATAATCATATCATCCACATATAAGAGAAGCATAATGTATCCACGATGCGTGTGTCGAACAAATAAAGCATGGTCATAAGGATTGGATTTATAGCCCAAAGATTCCATCGTTGAACTAAACTGGGAGAATTACCAAAAAAGTTCTAAACCTTTTGCAATTCTACCAATTCAGTCATAAATTTATTTTTTTGGTCAATTGAGTTTTAAAATTTTTATAATCATATCAGTTTAGTCATTCCAACAAAAATTGGCCAGCTAGCGCTAACGTGGCCGCTAGAAATAATTTTTTATAATATTTAATTTTTCGAATTATTATTATCTCTCTCTCTCTCTCTCTCTCTCTCTCTCTCTCTCTCTCGCTCCTCTTTGGCTTTGGCAATTGGCTAGCCCCGATTGCCGGATTGAGGCGGTCGGGCGTTGGGTGAGGCGAGCTTGCCCAACCACTCTCTCTCTCTCTCTCTCTCTCTCTCTCTCTCTCTCTCTCTCTCTCTCTCTCTCTCCTTTGGCTTTGGCAATTGGCTAGCTTCTCTCTCTCTCTCTCTCTCTCTCCTTTGGCTTTGGCAATTGGCTAGCCCTTCTGATTGCCGGATTGAGGCGTGGGCGCGTCGTTGGGTGAGGGCGAGCTTGCCCAACCACTAGTGGGCCTCGCTCTCTCTCTCTCTCTCTCTCTCTCTCTCTCTCTCTCTCTCTCTCTCTCTCTCTCTCTCCTCTCTCTCTCTCTCTCTCTCTCTCTCTCTCCCTCCCTCCCTCCTCTCCCTCTCCCTCTCCTCTCCCCCCCGTTGGGTGAGGGCTTGCCAACCACTAGTGGGGCGAGCCCTCGTCGGATCTAGCGAGGCTTGCTCAGGCAAGGGCAAGGTGAGCTCGCCAGGCGCCTCAATTTGGCGACTAGCAAGGACTAGCCAAAGGAAGAAGGAGGGAAGAGGGGGAGGAGGAGGAGGAGGGAGGAAATAAAAAAAAAAGAGAGAGAGAAAAGAAAAGAACCCACCTCGCAGTGGATGCGCTAGTTCGCGCCTTACCCCCTCATCCAAGACGGGAGGGGTTTGAAACTCCGTGCTCCTATGGCGTGACTAAAGTGGAGTGCAGTGGGAGGTGGGCCCCCGCGCTAGTGCTCCCCTGGTTTATGCTATCGCCACCTGTATGGCGATTCCAAGGTCAACAAAAAAATAATAATAATAATTCAAAAATAAAATATTATTAAAAAATTTGTTGTCGGTGCCGGCCAGCAGCCACGTTAGTGCTGGCCAGCCAATTTTGGTCGGAATAATTGAATTAGCACAATTGTAAAAGATTTAGGACTCAATTAATAATAATAAAAAATAAGTTTAGGATTGAAGTGGCACAATTCCAAAAGGTTTAAGACTTTTTTGGTGATTTCCCCAAACTAAACTTGGAGTACCATATACAGGGAGCTTGCTTCAATCCATACAATACTCAACATAATCAACACAATTTATTAGATGAATGAGTATAATGTGCCATGTAAACTTCTTTTGCGAGATTGCAATTAAGAAAAACATTTTTGACATAATATGTGAATGAATAGCAAAATAATATTTTGTTCATTGACTAATGAATAGTACATGTGCCTATTTATAGGCTTTACACAACGACTATCTAAAGTAATAAATAAGAAAAAATCAAGTATAACATACATAATTATAGAATCATAGGATATCCTAAATATATCCGTAACATTCTTTAAAATAATCTTGCTTAAACCAAAGGAAACACTGTTAGAAGAGAGATGGCTAGCTCAAAAGAACAAAAGCACTTATGTCCAAATTTTTAATGCTGAGACAAGTGGATCGAACAATAAAATAGGCTGGACAAACTCTCAATTTCAGGGGCTCACACTGTCAATTCATTTCATGCCCGCAAACCTGTAATTTATCAGGGGATGGCACATCTATACAAGCAAATTGAGAAGATGCATGTACTTTTTGTTTGCACATGTGCGCAACATTGAGTCCTTGGGTAAGATCACTACAGACTTCTACGTGTCATCGTGGATAATGCAAACCCCACTGCATTTAGTATAACTTGGTTCGTTGCCTCCTGCCAAACTTGCTTCAGTTTTCACCTTTGTATAATCCGAAACAGTCAAATTTTAAACACGCCTGATTTCATCAATTTATTACGAAGGCTTCAACCAAAGTACAACTAAAGTTTCTTCAAATGTTGGGCGGGCATCTGATTGAGATTGAAATGTATTAAGTTCGACATGCAAAAATTAAAACTTTCCTTCAAGGGAAAAAGACACACTCTCTAAGTAAAGCACGCATTATGAGATACAGACAACTTGTATAATTCATATCGGTCATATCCTTAATTTTGTGAGGTTTAGAATTTTAAAATCATCTATTTACCTATGGTTGTGTTTGTTTAAGTTCAAAAAAAAAATTAACAATTTTTGGGGCACAAAGTGAGGTCACAGTTCATTTTAAAGCAAGAACATCCAAATCTTAAAAAGGTTGGTTATAATTTGGGTTAAATGCTTGATTTTGTGAGTTGTAGAGCTTTCAAATCATCATATAATTGTGTTCATTTCGGTATAAAGAGATTTGAGTTTTTATCTACCATCATAAATGTTGGAAATTTTCTATAATATGTGCTTACATTAATTAATTAATTTTCAATTTTAAATAATTGGGTTGATGGATATTTTAATCTTTGTTAAACCGTAGGGTGATCTTATTAAATTGGATTTTGGCATCTATTAATAATGGACTTAGTTGAGCAGTAAAGTGTAGGCAATTGTATTTAACTGAAGCCCGTAATGAGAATGACCCAGTTGATTCTTCTTAATTAATAAGTTAAATTACGCGAATAATTTAATTCGAAATTTTCCTCTTTGAGCCGAATATGGGCATTATTTTTTTTTTGTATGTATTTTTTGCTCGATTGATTTTCAAACCATATGAATTTTGTTATATATGTCGAGATCTTTCTAACCATATACAATTTGCATAATTTCGTTGAGAATTGAGAGGGAATTTTAAATTTGAAATTCTAGGGTTTATATATAAAAAAAATCTAAAATTTTCAAATTACTTGCAATTGATTGATGTTTGTTATAAATCGTTGCATATATATTGTTATATATATGTTTTAGCATATCAAATTAAGTTTTTAGGGCTTAAATTTAAGGAAACCGAGTTTCGGCCATGGGGCTTAGATCCGAAACTTTGAAGCTTGTACGTGGACGATTTACTCGTTTTGTTCTTCATTTAATTAAATCTAGTTAATTGTATTCATGTTATATGCAAGACCCATGGAGAAATTTCATCAAAAATCAATGTTTCTATGCTATTTTGGAGTTTCGGGTCGAAACCGGGTCACACGACCCGGTTTGCAGCTTTTTCGTGACCCGGCTGGAGGTTGAAGAAGACCTCCAGCCGGGCCGGTCAATGGATGGGCGTTTTTTTTTAATGTTTTAGGTTTTGGGCGTAGCCCAGAACGTTTATGTTTTTAATGGGCTCTGGGCTCACGCCCATGAGCCTAATGAAGAGAGGTTCTGGGCGTGAGCCCAGAACCAAAATAAAGGGCCTAGCCCATTTTTATTACATTTTTTATCCGTGGGCCGTTTTAATTCGTGGCCCGCCCGTTCCAAGCGGCCCGCGTGGGCTCCTACGGGTCTACTGGCGGGTGGGTCAGGGCCCGCGGGTAGGGTCCGAAATATTAAAATAATAAAATAATATTTTTTAAATAAAAAAATGTGGGAAAATTTGTTGTTTGAAAAAGTGCAATATGATCATTGGACGCACATGTTGTATAGTGTCTCATATTGTTTGATAAATTTTGGGCATAAATTTTTTGAGTTCTCTATTGTTGGAAAAGAACTCACGACTTACCCGGGAAGCAAGGGTGATGGTGACTCTACTCCCTCCAGGGTTTATTCCAACCGCGAAGCGGCGCACGGAGGTTCCCTAGGTTACAAAAAAAAAAAAT
This sequence comes from Eucalyptus urophylla, assembly GCA_026873135.1. Taxonomy (NCBI): domain Eukaryota; kingdom Viridiplantae; phylum Streptophyta; class Magnoliopsida; order Myrtales; family Myrtaceae; genus Eucalyptus; species Eucalyptus urophylla. Next base: position 615,452 of record JAOPUP010000233.1, on the reverse strand, counting down.
TAATATATACAGTTACTCGCCCAAATGGGGTTATTGTGTATATTAATTTGGAAAATAGCATGAAGTTTAATTCTCATATTTGAAAGATGGGATGTATAATTGAAAAATATTTATTTGCCTAAAGGTGATAAATATTTTGAAAATTATATGTAATTCTCCTCTATGTTGGTATTATGGAGATGTATAATTTAAAGGATTTGTCTGCCTAAAGGGAATGGGTCATTGAAAAAATTCTCCTTGTTCTTGCTTTACAAACTTCATGCCGTGGAAAATAATGATGCATTGTACACTTTGCCCAAAGGAGAGTTTATAGTATACTAATTAATTTTATTAAATTGCTTATTGCCCATAATTAATCTAATCGCATTATGTGTGACAAAAAATATTTTCATTGTAAATAACAACAATGTCATGATTGAAATGTTAATTAGATAAAATATTATATTGCTAAGGATTTGGTCAAAAAGGGAGATATTGTGATTCAGAATATAAAAACTTAGTCCATATCGGATTCTCTAACAAAAGGCCTACCACTCATTTTGTTTAAAGAGCATGTAAACAATATGGGTGTTTTAGATTTTTTTTGATTTCTTTTGTTAGTGGGAACTATATAATTTGTATTTTTGGATATTATAATTATATGCGGATTGATAATGCTTCTATGATGTTTATTAAAGCATTTATTTTCAATGATTGTTATTATTGATTCTATCGTTATTCTGTCTCCTATTGATTGAGAAATTGAAATGTGAAACAGTATCTTTAAACAAATTTTAGTTTAAAGATGACTGTATGTCACTGATTATGAGATTTTATGTTGGATTGTGACATAGTCATGCAATTTCTTGTTGTTTAGAAATTGCGCTAATGCAGTTTCATGTCACTAAGAAATTGCATTGAGTACCAATAAGAAATAGTATATATTTTGATCACATGTTGGCATTATTTTTTACTACACTACTAGACCCATGATCCATGAAAATATAATACTTATTATATGTGATTATGGAATGTCATGTGTAGTGATATTTTCTTAACACATTGATCCCTATAATCCTATACTGAGGTTATATAGGATTGGATTGGTTTTGAGATACTGTTATTAGAATATTATTTTTAAAGTTGTGGCCACATAAAACAAAATTTTCAATTATTAACTCAATAGTGTCATTTTCAAAATAAAATAGGTTAATTAATGTAGCTTAAGTGGGAGAATATTTGAAATTTTCTACAATATGGGTTTACATTAATTAATTAATTAATTTTCAATTTTAAATAATTGGGTTAATGGATATTCTAATATTTGTTAAACCTAAAGTGATCTTATTGAATTGGGTTTTTGGCATCTATTAATAAGGGCCTAGTTGAGCAGTAAAGTGTAGGCAATTGTGTTTAACTGAAACTTGTAATGGGAAGAGCTCAGTTGACACGCTGTTAATTAGGATTTGTTAGGTCCCCTCTCTAGCCTATAAAATGGTTAGTTATACTTATCAGTTGCTTGAATTCCATTGAAAACTGCTATATCAAAATAAGTCATATAGAGGAAGATTGACATTCCGATAGATCTCTAATTATCAGATTGATCTATTTTTTCTTCAAGTAAGTATGCTTTAACTTCGCTGTACTTATTGATATCTATGTTTTACAATCATATATGGATTTGATTCTTCTTGATTAATAAGTATTGACACCTAAATTTTGGCGACTCGTTTAGTTATTTATCACATTAAAAAATTAGGGATTAATTTTATTTATGAAAAAATATTAATTACATAGCATATAAATTTATGTGCATTTATTTTTAATTTACATTTTTTGCATTTATTTATTGGACTGTTGGTTGATGAGCTTGAATTAGTGATTTTGAGCTTTAATTTGGTAGGTCGGACTAAGCCCACGAGGCGAGCGAATTAGCCTACGCCCTTTTTTTGTTTTATGATTGAAAATTATTTCGTGAAAAATAAAAATTTAAAATCTTTATGGGATATGATGGAATTTTCTGAATAAAGTAGATATGACAAAAAATATTGTGTTCGGAAAATCAGTGGTTGCATTTGGAAAAAATCTTTGTGGATGTGAATTTTGAAAAATTAAAATCCTATCTCGTGGCCTATAAAAAGAAAAAAATGAATAGGGTTTCGGGGGCTTCTTTTCGTTCAAGGTAGAAAAAAAAAAAAGAAAAAGACAAAAAAGAAGGGAAAAGTCAACAGAAGCTTTGGCTCCTGCAGAGAGGGTACAGAGAGACCGGTGAGAGAGAGAGAAGTGACGTGAGGGAGAGATAAAAACAAAAAAAATTGTGCACTGTTCATCTTCCTCGTGGGTTTCTTCTCCGCGAACCCCCACGCTGCTCCGTTGCAGGCCACGCCGCCGCGACCCTGCGCCGCCCACTGCCGGCCTCCATCTGCGAGCACCCGCGCCAGCCCTGCTGCCGGCGCTCGTATTCGGGCCTTCGTTGTGCTTCCACAGCCGCGAGCACCCCCCGCGACTCTGCAACCCGCTCGCCACCAGATCCCGTCGGTGCCTTCGCCACTCTGCCCCCACGCCGGCCGCTGCACCATCAACTCCGCTCGAGCCCCCTGCTGCAGAACTCGCACCGCTACCGCAGCGGCAACCCGAGGCCCGCGACGCCCCTGTTACCGTCGCTCCGCCACTGCCGATCTGACAGCAACCCGTGAAGCTGCCCTCGCCTCGACGTGCCCCAGCCGCGACGCAGCCCCCTACCGGATCGACGCCTGCCCGCCGGTGCTCTGTCCCTGCCACCGCCTCGTCCCACCGGGCGCCGAGCCGATGCTTCCTGCAGCTAGATCCGACCACCGCGACACCCTGCTCGACTCCAGACGCCTCCCGCACGCGACTCGCCTCCGCCAGCCCGAGTCGGATCTGCACCGCCAGCGACGATTGCAACTTCGAACCACTGCTGCCCCCTCCGGACGGCGCCATCACAGCAGCTCGCCACCTCGCCGCGTGTCTGCCGCCCTTTGCCGGAGCCCCGCACCGACGGACCCGCAGCCGCGTAGCCGCTTGCCCCTTCAACGCTACTGAGCTCCTGCTGCCAAGATTCCCTCTGCTCAAGCCCGTGCACAGCCGCGCTACTCTCCTTCCGCTGCGGCCACACGCACCAGCGTGCCGCTGCCGCCGCCTCCTTCAGCCACCTTCAGCCACCGGATCCCTCGCCGGAGCTCCAACACCGGGCAGACCACCCGACGGCGCTGCTGTCCCTTTCCAAGTCTCCCTTTAGGCGTTTTTTGTTTATGTTATTATTCTACCAATTGAAACATTGGGAGTTGATTAGTAGGGGTTTTGTCCAAAATTTTTGTAATTATTAATTTGATCTATAAAATCTCAGATCATTTTTTTAATTACATTAATTTTTGATATTTCAATAATATTTTAATTGTTAAATCATTATAATTATTAATTTGATCTGTAAAATCAGATTTTTAATTATTTTGAATGATGTTTAAGGTTAAAGTAATTGTTAATTTAACCCATGAGACGATGGATTATTTTTTTGATTATTTTAATCATTTATTTGTTGAATATGTTGATTGTTTAGATTTAACATTTATTTAATAATTACTTGTCTTGGAAAAACATTAAAAAATAAAAAAAAAATCAAAATCTTGCATCAAAGCATGTAGGTTTAATAAATCAGACATGTAGGATTATGTTATGAAATTTTTGTCATCTAGTGATTGTTGCTAGTTTCATTTAGTTAGAAATTGCTCGTCATTAGAATTAGGTCATTTGATTAATATAAATTGCATATTTAATTGTTGCATTTCTTTAATTTCGAATTTCATGGAAAATACAATTTTTTTTAAAATAAATTCATTTCATGCTTTAGGATAGATTGCATGCTTATTCATATTAAATACAAAATTGAGTGATTGCGTATTAATTAGAAATTATATTTAGGATCGTTGATGTGAATTCTAATCTAACATTGCAGATGCTTTCATTGTTATGTGGTAAGTTTTGCAATTTATTCATTTGCTTTTTTGAGTGCTAAATTAATGGTTTGCGCATCACCTTACATGTTAGGGAGGTAAATTAAAATCAATTCAAGTTGCCTGTAATTTTTTTTTTTTAAATAAAAAGGGAAATCTATCGAAAGTGCGTTAGGGAAATCTAACATAACCAAGTCCCCATACTCATAATCTCTAATTCGTAGGAGTAAAGTAAATCTCCCATTATTTTACTCGAGCTAAGTTTAGTCTTAGTAATCTATTAACTTAATTTTAGGTTGTGCACCTGAAATTTAGATTGCGACAATAAGTTAAATTATGTGAATAATTTTCTACAATAAATTCTTTGAAGTGATCGTTTGGATTTACACATCTAAAATGAGGACACTCGTCCTCGAACATATATGTATATATATGTATACAGACATACCCAAACTAGTATAATTCTTCAATGAATCACTTTGTGTATCCTTATATTCATATATTGTTTATCCTTCGGTTAAATGGATTTGAAAAGAATGTTTAGATTTACGATGAATAAAAACTTCTTCATTGTCTTCCCAAACTTGAATCGGCAAGAAAGTAATTTGTTGCTTCCAAGGATACATTGAGTAAAACTAAAATGTGAAGCTTCGGATCACAAATTTTTTATAGCTATACATGGGAGCCACCAGAGTCAATTAGCCACTTGGGTTAAAATTTCTAATCTGTGCATGCATCGTGTAATGTGTATGTATAATTTCCCAAGTGGTTCTTTTAATTACATTTTATCTAGTTAACAAGTACAGATTCGTTTACACCAGACCCAAAATCTAGACCAAAACATAAAGAAGCTAATATCCCAAATCAAAAGCATAACAGTACACTTAACCAATAAGACCTACTCAATTAAATGCCTAAAAAAGCTAGTCGATCATAAATGTTATGTTAATAGGCTTGGCCCATGAAACCCATCGATGGGTCTAAAGAGCTCATCGATTAGGAGTTTTCAATGAAGAGAGTTTTAGTAGAGATGAAGACATGTGTGGACGATTGATCGATTCCAAACATGAATGAAAGTTGAATTTGAGCCAAGAAGGATCCATCAACTAAGGGATAACAATAGCTAAAGGATCGAAAGCGGTCACAAGTCATCTTGAAGTAGCGTGAGACAATTAGAGATTCTTGCATAGGAAAATCAAAGACGCACAACAAAATCGCCCATTAGAGATGAAGAGGAATAAGAGTTTGCACACTTATTTACACATGCACATATCTTTCAAATCGTTTCAATACTTCGAACGAGAATCATGCTGCATCTATCAAGGAGTCCATCAAGTTAGGAAAAAATTATTAAGATCATATCTTTGTTGAGGGTTTGAGTTTTAAATTCAAATTAGATTATTCCTAAGTTTAATATTTGTCTTTGAGTAGGAAAGCTTTCAAGTTGAGTCTTACTTTATCTATGCTTTTTATTGATTTCCTTTGAAAAGTACATTGTTCAACTCTGGTCACTGTTCCGATTCAATCACAATCTTTGCAATTTCCTTATTGATCTTTAAGTAATTGTTTTCTGACATTGGAGAGGAGAATATGAAGCTCTTAGATCTGCAAGATAAAGGACCATAGAACTACGTGGTAGATAGAATTAGCGTTAGGTGATGATTACCATTTATAGCGAGCCATCTTACGGAGAGATAAGGTTGGGGTACCCGCTAGAACACCAAAAGGGCGTGCGTTAAAAGTATTTAAGTATTTCGAGGAGAACCTGAAATTAAATAACAGAAATCAATGATTCCAGTAAACTTGGATTGATGGTCGTGGCAGATTATTGAGAACCGGGAGCCCCTTTTAGAGCCATTTTCGTGAAGAACGGGAAAAACTCCATTCAGGGAATTACTTAACGTCGACATCTGCGTGCATTAGATAATGAATGAAAAGCCCGGAGAGATGCCAAGTAGAGATTGTAGATGGAGTACGCGGACAGTTTCTTCTGAACTTGCAAATATTTGTCGAACCTGACTTAATTTTAGGTCTCAAATCTTCCACGTCCGGGTAGATTTTTATCTATGCAGGATATAACGGATGAATGACATGCAAACAAAAATAAAGAAAATGGTTTCGACTTCCACTACGAATGTCTAAACGACTTTGAATGCGTAGTCCACAACTAAAACCATGATAAAATTGAGTTCTGAGTTTGGTAAAAACAAGACAAGTCAACGAGAGCCTAAAATCAGCAAAGAGGGAACACTGGTGGTGCTTGGAACGTGAACCTTATGACGAGAAGCGCTTGCAATGTGGCCCCAAAGATAGACGAGGTGGCACAGTCCGCTTGATTTCATCATCGACGGAATTAGTTTTATCGGAGGACTCAGAGTTATTATGAACCTTTCCATTCCAACTGACACTCCAAGGCTTCTTCGAGCTCTTCTTGCTGAGGAGCAGATGAAGACGCACAGGAGTAGAAGTGAAGCTCTTGACCTCGAAATACTTGATCAGGAACGGGATGCTCGATCCAATGACCCCCACAGAAAACTCCAATTACACAACATCGCTCGGTATGACGCTGTACAGCCCCGTCATGAAGGCAACCATGGTCCCCCCGAGGGAGATGTAAAGCAGTTTCTTACTGTACACGATGGCCCTTCTCAAGGCCATTTCCTCGGCAAGCATGGCTGAGATCAAGAGGAACAGGACTGTCAGGGAAGTAGATACAGCCAGGACGTCGGCTAGGATGAAGTCCTTGAAAGCGGTTTTATCAATGAGGATAGGCTGGCCAGGTTTGTGGTTTTTTTTGGCCGCTTAATTTCGCCGGAGGTGGGTGCTGAGGGGAGTCATGGAAGTTGCATAAGGGGGATGGCAGCGGTGGAAGAGTGTCAATATCTTCAGGAGTGTCAATATCTTCAGGCGTCAAACCACCAGGCAATGTGAAGGCGGCGGCAAAAGTGATGGTAGCAAGGAGGGTGGCGACGACGCAGAGGGCATTGGCGTGGCCCTTGAGGTCGGCTTCAGGCTTGTCGAGGAAGGTGGGTTGGCTGGCGGGGTGGTTCCAGGTCTGAGGCTTTCGACCAGCTGGGATGGACTTCAGGTATCGGTAAAGGTAGTCCTGCAGATGAGCAATAACGATCAGCAGTTGATAGAAGCAGGTAACGGAAATGGACCATTCTATTTTATGGTAAGGCTCGTGTGAATTTTCAAGGTCGTCAACAGCCTAGATTTCCTGCCAAATAATGTAAACCTATATAGATAGATCGGTTAGAGGAAGCACTAGTTTAATTTCCCCTGTATGGATACAATCTTTATAGAATTTTATTGAGTCTGCAACGTAGTTCTGTAAATTAGTTTTAATACCTCTATTAATATACAAAGCCCAATATATGGGCTCCGACAGATTTATTTACTCAATTTAATAAGAAGTACCGGTAAGCACTATAATATATGACGACAATAATGGGTTACTGCGAAAAAAATGTTGACAATATTATAGAGAAAAGAACAAATCAATTTCCAGCTCAAATTTTTACAAAAAATTTGGACCAACTCATAAATCTTGAGTGCTCTTTATTATTCCGTTGATTTCTCTGATAACTATTTTTGTCCCTCATTAAATTTATATTACAAAATCTTTTAATTTTCTCGCTATTTCACCACATAACCCGACGCAGAATCCCATGTGCAAAAGATAATTTAGTCAGATGAGCTAATAATTACCTTCCTCTTGGTGTATTGCCACTTAGACTTACAAATATCCAGAAACGTGCAGCCCTCGTCGTTCTTGGCCCTCAGATCCACCCCAGGAATCTTCAGCAACCTCTTCACCATTCTGTAGTTCAGGTCCCCAGCCGCCACGTGCAGCGGCGTGTTCCCAAAGTGGTCGGCCTCGTTCACCAGCCTCACCAGCTCGGGCAATCTCAACACCGCCTTAGAGTGTTTCGGCCCGCACTTCAGCGCGAGGTGAACCACGTTCCGGCCCTCGTCGTCGGCGACCTCGACCGTGTCGGGGCAGTGCTCGAGGATCTCTCTCAGGACGTGGAGGTGGCCCGACGAGGCGGCTTCGAGCAGTGGGGTTCGGCCATGGGTGCGTTCCTTGGTGTAGGCCGAGGAAGGGTCGGCTAGGAGGAGGCGGGTGGCGATGTCTTTCTCTCCGGCTTTCGCTGCGAAGTGCAGGGCTGTTCTTCCGTTGTCGTCGGCCTTGTTGATCATATCCGATCCTTGGAGATTTATGAGAGCTTCCACGCAATCTAGGACACGAGGAAGAACTCGTTAGAAAGAGTAGATAGAAATATAATAAAAGAAACGGGAGATGTAGCTGCTGATGTTATGGTTTCTTTATATGTGGGCTAGTCTGCTCTAAGCATGCATCTAGATGATAACATCTCCTAAGGGACATGTAATTGATTTAATTGAAGTAAGCCTAGTTTATATCCGTAATTTTGCCACCAAAGTTCGCTTTTTCTTCTTGGGTTTCATATGAAATGCCCTTTGAATTACACAATTGTTAGGGAAATCCCTTATGATGTTTTGAAGATGACAAAATAAATCAAAGGCTACTAACATGTTTGATGGTTGAGTAATAGACCATGCAGATTATAGAACATGTGAAGGATATTATCAAAGTCAGCAGATGACCAGAAGACTGAATGTATGACCAAAGTATATTCTGAAGATTTCCAGACTTCTGTGTCAAAGTCTGAAGACTGTCAGACTCAAGACTCAAAGTCTGAAGATTGCCAGACTCGAGACTCAGATTGTAAAGTCTAGAGACCCAGATTGTAAAGTCTAGAGACTCATATTGTAAAGTCTAAAGACTCAGACTTAACATCCAGATTCGATGAATCGTAACTCAAGCCCAATCATACAACGGGTTTGGATTCCACATGAAGACTGATTTGATTGAAGACAAGAACTTTCTACACGAAGAAGCTTTACTTATGGAAACCAAGATTTCGTTTGTATGGGCGATCGGAATCAATTTGGGATTCTACCTTTGCCACTCAACGGCTACCAAATCTTCTAGATACAGAGCTGTCCAATGGGTATATTGGAAGACGATTCTCCGGGATGCTGTCCAACGGCTAGTTTGGAAGTGGAGGAGTATTTAAGGAGATGAAGGACCGATGAGCAAGTAAGAGACGGAGCGTAGAATTTATAATTCCAAAGTCTAAGCGACCTTCGATCATACACTTGTCTTTGGAGAGCTTAAACGTTTGTAATCGTGAGAGAAATACCAAGAGAGTGACTTAGTGAGTTGGTGTGATCTACTACTAAGTGTTTGCACTCGAAGTTGTAATCTCTTGTTGATTGCATAGTGGAATCCAGCCAAGAAGGCTGTTATCGTGGGAGAGTGGACGTAGGCTTGGATTAAGCCGAACCACTATAATTTCTGTGTTCTTATTCTCTTCCCTAACTCTTTTGTTTTATTTGAAGTTTATTTTATTCCGCATACTAGCTATATCAACAATCCGCCATTGCCATCATCAATAAGTTAGTTTAGAGTAAGGTGATTGGTTTTTGGTGCGGTCCGGCCCCACTCCAAAATTGGTTTAGAAGGATTGGTTTTTAGTTTCTGGAATTGTAGATTAGACCGCCTAAAAGTATAGTCATGTTGCCATACTTTTGTCTCTTGTTGAAATTGAAGGTTGACTATGAAATACATCATAGAACTAATTAAAGAAGAGGAGGATGATAAATTACAAAAGTACATGTCTTTTTGGATTTTGTTATGGGTTTCACTACATAGTATGGTAGGTCAATAAAGCTCGAAGAAAATGAAAAATCCATTTTCAAAATTCCTCAATTACCATTCACGCAAGTTTAAATCCGTTTCTTTTTCTTTTTTTCTTTTTGAAGACCGAGAGATGCCTCAATTGATTTCGGTTGTTAATAACACAAAGTTCAAAGTGATCAATTAGTGCTGGTACGAATGAACTCCCTCATTTCCTTCAACATCATATGCCTTCACATAGCATTTCTTGCTTGTTCATGTACATTAAAAGAGTATAGTTTCTATATTTCTTACCTAAGCGTTACTTGAACTAAAAAGTTGAAAGGTGACACGGGCTGAAAACATATCAATGCTTTGTAAAAATAGAAATACACACTTTAGATCATACTTGATTTGGCGCCGGATGGTACCTCCTGTTCTCAAAAATAAATCTGCTAGTCATATGAGTACCATTTTTAAATTTTGCATTATATCGAACACTTACATGTTGCAAAAAAATAACTATATGTATAGTCTTAAGACTGGTACACAGTAGAGTTTTCTATGTTTGGTAAATATTTTTAGTCTATTATTAGATTGTTAATTCCATGCAAGTACTTTAAAAATCTATTTCCATAGTGCTTTCCATATATCTGCTTTGACTGGTAAGCGTGCGACTAGCCCCTACGGATGAGCACCAGAAAGGATAGAGAAATTAAGATGCTATATGCACGTGTGATGCCACGTCTTTTAATTGATTTATAAGTCCTAATAAATTGATTTTCAGAAAATAAAGGACCATGTAATTACTCATTTTAAGCATGTATTAAAATTGACATACTCCTACTTCCAGCAAGAACGGCAGCGTGCAAAGGGTTTTGGCCTTCCGGGCCCCTCAAAGCGCGATCCCGAACACCTTCTTCACATTGCCTGCCGCTCTCCAAGAACTTCACCATCTCCTTTACCACTTTCTCAATCCCTAACTCAGCCGCCACAGACAATGCGCTCTCACCGGCCTTGTTGATGCTCCCCACCATCTCTTCATCTTCTTTCCGCAGTAACATCCCCATCTTCTCATCCCCGTTCCTCAGCGCCTCGTGCAGCGCTGTGTTCCCGGCACCGTTCGTCTTCCTCAGCAAGCTGGTAATGATCCTGGCTGTGCCCCCATTCTCCATCTCTTTCATCTTCTGTGTGCATGGCGTCTCGGTGGTGGCCTTCCCCTCCCGTAGCTTGGCCTCGGAGAGGATGGTCTCCACGACTTTGAAGTGGCCTGTCCGCGCTGCGTCGTGAAGTGGCGTGTCCGCTCCGTGACAGGAGTTGTTGGGCTTGGCCACGAGCTGGGGGCACTCGCGGAGGACCTGCTTGATGAAGTCCTCGTGGCCCAACTCCACCGCGAGGTGGACGAGATTGTTGCCCCTGCGGGTCTCTAGTTTGAGGAGGTCTAGCTGGGGTTCGTCTTCTCCATATTTCCGGATCGAGTTTTCGAGAGCGGTGAAGTTGCCTTCTTTGGCGGCTTTGTACATACTTGGGTCCATGTACTTCGTTGGGGGTTTACTGTCCTCCTCCATCTTCATCTCTTGTTCTTCCTCTCGAATTGCAGGCCTCTTCTTTAGTGTGTGGTGAAAGCAAAGTGAGTATTGAGTGGGGAGGAAGAGATGGAGGAGGGAGTCGCATGCTATAAGATCTATAAGGTTTCGTGCGTAATTATTGCGGGCCATTTTCTAGGGGCAAGTTGGGAAGAATAAGCCTTACACGTCTTTGATTTGTAAGGACGACTTTTATCGCACCTCCAAATTTTTGTGTGAACCGAAAATCGCAAATTAACGGCGGATTAGTCATCTAATCAAGCATCTTGACATGGACATTATTCGGTCAGCGCGTTCCCACTCATTTGATTCTATGGAGAAGGGGGCTTTGCTTAGGATACGAGATGAAGAGATGGCCGGAGAGATTGTGGTGAAGGGGCTCGATGGGGACATCGAGGGCCTAATCACCCAGCGGAAGCTCTTCAGATCTAGTCTTGCTCTGTTTCAGCCTCGAAAATACAAGGTACTGAAGAAACACCCTCTCTTTCCTCTTCTCCAGAGTTTTCCTTCTTAGCGGCCATGTCTAGAATCTTGCCAACCCGCTTGGTAAAAATGCTTGTGGACTCTACCGACTAAGAAGTAAACTTATTAAATGGGTGGGCTGGATTGGGTCATAAATGATACAACTTAAATTGACTCATTTAACATATTTATGACTCACTTATTATAATGTAAATTTTTTGATCTATACACTCATTTAATTGAATTTAGGAGATCTTATTTTTTTTTATGTTTTTCTTTTCAAGAAAATGAACAGCTTATGAGAAGAGGTATTTATTGCAATTTCCAACACATGGTGATATACGTATAATAAATGCTACAATAATCAATTTTTTATATTAAACATGGTAAACAATTGTCCCCAAATTACTTAAATAATTTTGGCTCCAATCATTTGAATTGAATGTATTCATGAACAAGAGAGCCGAGGATGGCGGTTGTGCACATTAATTGCGATCCCCAACGTGCAAATAAAAATTAGAATTATTCGTCAATGACCTAATATATATATATATATATCTTGAAAGTCCTCATGAAAATAAGGAGTCTTTAGTAAAAAGAAAATAAAAATAAAAGAAAGAAAAGTGGGTGGAATGGCGGAATAGAAAACACAGCGGCTTTTGACAGCACCGAAAAGTGCGCCACTTCCGCCGCTTTCCCCAAATTCTAACCCCGCCCCGAATGTCACGTTCGCATGCACTCCCATCACCTGAGCCGGTTTCCCGAAAACACCCTCGCTCGCCGACCTCAATTGCCGACCCCGCCACCGTAAACGTAACAGTGACGTGACGTGACGTGACGTCGTTGGCCACGCTGGTTTCGGCCCTCCCCCCCCCCCCCCGACATTCCGTACGCCCGTCCGTCCTTCGCCCTCCAGAAACAACGCGTGCATGGAACTCGTGAAAATCCTTACATGCTTGGCTTGACTCGGCTTTGCCGCCATGTCCAGATCCTCTCCAAAGAAAAGTCTGCCAACGACTTACAACTGGCCAACCTGCTCGGTAAAAATGCTTATGCACTCTACCGACGAAGAAGTAAACTTGTCAAATGAGTGAACTGAAACGGGTCATAAATGATATAATTTAAATTGACCGATGTAACCTATTTGTAACTTATTTATTTTAATGTAAATTTCTTGATTCATACATGACCCGACCCGATCTATTTAATTAAATTTATGAGATCTTATTTTTTATGTTTTTTTTTTTAGAAAATGAAATTGCTAAAGTAAATAGATGAAGAAGCACAAGGAGTATGGTGGTGATTGAAGTATTCCCAACGTTTTTGTTAGCCATTAGTGTGAGGTATTCTCCCATTCCACCTCCAAGCTAGCTACTGATGCTGCCCCACAAGAGCCCCTTTCCAATGATATTATTATGGTATTTTATCAAGTTTGGTCTATCAGGTAACTTGGTGTTGGGAAAATATGGTTTCGAATTAAGTAGAACAATGAAGTCGGATGTTAGAGTAATCAAGTTGGACTTTGAAGTGTGATATCACTTTCTTTAAGGATTTATTTGCCCCACAAAATTGCTAATGGTCACCGGCAAATTTCCTCCAGGATACAACAAAGTCTCAAATGAGAATACTAGATCGCAATTAGAAATAATGGCTGTAATTTCTTTCGAAAGAAGACGAAAAATGGAAGAAGATCATCGTTTGATCTCAAAACAAATGTACTTATATATGTCTTTCGAATAAATACAACTCTTCAAAAGATTGCAAAAGAACAAAGACAACCTTTGGGGAAAGGTTGTAAAATGAACAAGTATGTCTTAAAGCAAACGTTGAAAAGACATAAGAAATTCGGAATTAAATAAATAAAAATAATTATAACTTTTCGTGAACAGTCACATTATTTCAACAAAAATTAACTAAAAATATATCCGAATTTTCAATAAATGAATTAATGATAGTTGGTTAGTGCCAAATCTCGTCCACGTGCGCACGCACATCTTTTCGATGTGGGACAAGGCACCTCTTCATTTGTTTTATAAACAAATTACCAACACTTGGTGTACTATTGGTCAAGATAACCAAAACCCCATCAACATTAGTAGGATATAATCAGGTGTTGATTGGTTAGTTAAGACCACCTTTGGTCACCTAGGCGTGGATTGTCACATCATTCAATATATTGATTTTATTATCATTCTTGATATACCTAGGTAGACAAATGCTATTCTTTGAAACTTTGGAGTGTTGGTACAAAATAATATGTGTAAGGATGATCTAAAATAGTGAAAATTACCAAAATTTTCATAAACCTATTGTAATTGTGTAAATTCAGTTATAAACTTATTTTTTAAACCAGTTAAGTCCTAAACCTTTTGTAATTGTGCCAATTTAGTCAATCGAGCCAAATTTCGCCAGTCGGCACTGATGTGGACATCGATCATCTTTGGAAGACAAATTTTCAATAATACATATCTTTTTAAATTTATTTATTTTTCTTTATTTTCTTTATTTCTCCTCCTTCCTCCTTCCTCCTTCTTCCTCTTGCTCTAGCGATCGGCTAGACCAATGGCTAGTGAGCTTGCCTTGCTGTCACCGAGTTAGGGCAAGTTTGCCTAGCCACTAGTGTGGCCAGCTGCCGTTGGATCTGGTGAGGGTTCACTAGTGGTGATGCGAGCTCGCCCTTGCCCAATGACAGCAAGGTAAGCTTGCCAACCACCTCAGATTGATGACTGGCCATCCCATTAGGTTGATCGCCAAAGCAAGAGGAAGAGGGAGGGAGGAGGGGAAAAAAAGAGAGAAAAAAAAGGGAAAAGAACAAAGACCAAGATATTTGGGTCGGGACCCGATCCTGCCAAGTGGAGAGAAAAGAACAAAGACCAAGATATTTCTCGAAAAATTACAGGAAATATCGCCTGGAAAAGTTGTCGGATGCTCCGATTGCTCGTGGAAATTTCGATGGTTTCCCAAATGACTTTATGCAAGACAGAAAACATAGGAAATATCGGTTCCTTGCTTCTGGAAATCGTGCGACGAGACTCATGAACGTGAACCGAAACGTTCCTATGGTTTGTACCATCCATCTCTTTTGATTTCTCGTGGCTGGGCCGGCTTGAAAACATGTTTTCCCCGAAATATTTCTCGAAGAACTATGCAGAATCAAAAGAAATATTGCCCAAAAAATTTGTCGGAGGCTCGCATAAAGGACCAGCAGCTCCTTTGCTAAAATATCTTGGCATTTATCTGTTGATTATATCAATCCAAGGGTATGACTCAATGCCTTTTAAACACATTCGGGAAGTCGATGCCAAGTTTAACATGCCGGGATTATTTGAAGAGACAAATCTCAGTGTTTTCCTAAATTTTCAGAGTCAATGACATCTCGATTCTTGACTCTAGACAAGCAAACCAGCGCAGTTTACTTTGAATGGTGTGGACATACGTGTCGTCAGGTAAAACAGCAACGAGACCCATCTCAAACGATATAGCAGTTGACTGCAGCGCGAAGCATGTCAGCACAGCCACGATCACGTAGTAATGCACGTAAGGTCTCTTGCCAAAAACAGCGCCCCAGACCCAGAGTATGAGGGAAGAGGCCATTATCGAGCAGGTCATTACAATGGTGTCAGAGATGATGAACCACTCGAGATGTCTACTTGACCGGAGAAAGGCCACTCCATGGCCTGGGAAGGCGTTATTGTTATAACCACCTGGCAATGTGAAAGCCGCTGCAAACGTCACGGTTGTGATGAGTGC